>JAZGTK010009565.1:0-17166 GCA_036877625.1 Ambastaia sidthimunki | reverse complement strand
CAGTAATCTAAAACATGACGTTTCAGAAACCAAACTCACCCACTGGTGACACTCTCCACTCTCATGCTTTTGCTCAGGACATCTCCATCACTCATGTACCCCACCGTTTCCATGCCAACGCCCTCCAGCTCCACTTTGTTTGACAGTTCAAGGCCACGGAGGACCCCGCTGTGCCCGCAGGTCTGATGTCTGTGCCGCCCACAACTGCCGCCATGATGTACGAACGTGTTCCCTGAGGAAGGGGCATCGCCGGCTTGCAGACGAGGACTGGATGAGCCCAGTCGCCATGGCAATGCGGAGGCAGGGCGGGGACTGAGTGAGAGCAATGCCCGCCCATTAATCTCCGTGGTTACGGTGCTGTCAAAGGTCGTCTCCAGGGTGCTGGCAGGTGATGGTCAGAGACAGAAGACATGAGATTTAAATATTTAACATGCACCTCTGATATTCCATAAACATTCAATTAACACTGAAAGGTCACAGTTATAATGGTGTCACTTCAAAATATGTCCCTGCTGTTTAAGTGGCAAAGCACAGGGCTAGTAAAGCCATGGGTTAAGGGTTCAAATCTCAAGGAGCACACAACTGATAAAATGCATATCTTAAAGGTGATTGGACGAGTATTTTATGGTCCTGCCCCTTCCATAGAAGATATGTAAATATATTTATACCACTTTGAAAATAGTTAAATAACTGCTTTCATGTTTCTCTAAAGCAAACAAAACGGTAGGATTTGGACTGACATGAGGGTCACGTGACAGAAGATCCATTTTTGGGTGAACCGTCCCTTTAAGAAAAAAATACATAAAAGTGTCTTTTAAAGAAACAAAGAAACAGTACAAACAATGAGCAAAAGTCTGGCATAGATCTACATCCTGTCTGGGATATTAAACAGCTTTTTATCCTGCATTAGTGAGGCAGTAGGTGGCCCTCGGTCGATTTCACGGCTAGCTTTTGTGCACTGAGAGACCGAGAGGCACATCAACCCCATCACGGCGAGGGCAAAAAAACACACCCTCAGAACAGCTCCTAATGTCAATCAAACCGTCTCTCAAAGCCAGTTAGAGTTTTAACAGTTCACAAACATCTGAGATGAAAGGGTTCACACACTCGGGAACAATGGGGTGCATTCTGAGCTCTGCTGTGATCTCTGTGCTCTCCCATAATTAATGTCATGTTGTACTTCAGCCCTTCTGAACTGAAGTCATTTAGAGAGATGCAAAGTGCAGTAAGAGGCAACTGCCACTAGAGGGATCTGCCATTAGACTGTATCTGTGTCATAATAAACTTAAACTGCCATATTAGAACTGGTGAGAACTGATTTAACTCTTTAAAAGTCAGTGTAATAGAATGTGTACAGAACCACAAACCCAAACTGGCATTTGGCTTCATTAATATAACAATAAAGTGGACAAAGTAATGAATTATGTACATGTATGTAATATGTACATAATAATAGGTGGATCTGCTTGAAAGTATGCATTAAAAATTGTTTTTCATAGTAGAAATGAGAATACACACACACACAACATAATAGTTCTAAACACATAAGTAATAATAAAAAATAATTCTTACATAAAAGTATTTACATTGATATGAAATTTCATCTAAAATGCAATTATTATGTGCTGTAGTGCTACAGTAATGCTTGCAGTATTTATTATATATTAACTGAGAAAGTAAATGAAAAAATTTTTATTTCTGAAAACAACACAGAAATATTTAAGAAGTTAAATAAAAAAAGCTAATTTAGTGACCAAGTTGGAAAGGGTGACCAGTCACAGTACAATAGCTAAAATATGTTAATTTCCTGTCCTACAGATTTACATATTTATCCTAAAACTTTGACGTTCATTAGTTATCAAGTACCCAAAAGCAAAAACACACTCATGCACACACACAACCACACAGATCTTACCTGTGACTAAAATGAGTTGTCCCACGCAGGCTGGACATGGTTTCTTCTAAATTTTGTCGCAAATCAGCGATGTTTTTGACAGTGCGCTGTCTCTTGGTCTCCGAGTCCTCACCTGAGGAAACCAGACTCCTCATCACACAAACCTCGACACAGTCCACAAACATCTGCGGCTGTAACTTTAAGGCATGTTGGAACACACATTCACACACACTTTAAAAAATGCACCTGGAAGAAACGGAATCATGGGATGGAATCAGCATTAGGGCTCTAAGTCTCCCCCTTGTTATGAAACTTGAAGTTAAATCTCCTAGTTAAAGTTCTGTAAAAGAGCTTTTTGTTTTGTAAAGCGGTTCTAACGTACGAAACGTTACCCAACTGCTGGCTGAAAATAAACACGCAGTGTGTGCTGGAGGTGAGTGGGGGATTTGGACGGCCGGATTAAGGGCTGTTTGCTGATCATGAGGGTCCGTAAGGGGCTCAGGAGGTACAGAACAGAGTCACACATAAGCACAGGCCCAACAAACAGTCACACCATGGAAAATGTGCAGGGATATGAATGTTCTGATACAGTATATTCCGAAAAACTGTAAGAACAGAGAACAAAAAACCTCTTTGAGAACTGTTTGCTATTGCTAATGCTAAATCTGCAGAAGAGACCCACTTATAACATTCATTCTGGCATCACTTGGACCTGAAACATATTCTATTGTTTTGAAAAACAAACTTGACAGAAATTAGGAGGCTTGGAGCAAGTGCACATTTGAAAAACACAGGTTTGAATCTGGCCAGCGTCCTATATCGATCACATTTGCTTTCTTTGTCTTTGAGTTCGATTTTCTGTCTTTACAGTTTCTATCATTTAAAAAGTGCCATAAAGGATAAAAAGAGTTAAATTAAGGGTTAAATAAAGGGTTAAATATCCAATTAACCCCATAAAGGGTTAAATATCCAATGGCCACTTGTTGTTTTTCAAAACTGAGGTATTCTGTGCCTGAGGCAAAAAGCTGTTACCTAATACTGGTACACACTGCAATAAAACTGTCCAACACACATCCACACACTTACTTTTATGCTTCTCAAAAATATCCAACATAGTCAGAAGGATCTCCTCATTAACCCTTGCAATGCCATCCCACACACACGCGTGTTGAGTCAAATGCAGCTGATACACGCAGCTGAAGGCGTTGACCTGGCCACCGCTTTCAGCTAACCCTTCAGATGATGGTGTAGGTCCTTTAGAGGTGTCCGCCCCCTCACACCTTCTGCTGAGACTGGAGCTATCTTCTTCTGAGGTGTCCTCATAAGAACCATCTCCTGCTATTTTAGTTCTGACAGAAGATCCTAATGGACTATGGTTTCCCGCTTGGTCCATTGAGAAGAAACGTTCAGTAAGGTCTCATCTTGTCCTGGAAACGTTTTCTACTGACAACCCACCTCTGTATTTCTAACTATGCTTCTATAAAGACGGATAAATGGTCTGTCTGACACATCCCGAGTTGTTTTCCCAGAGAATGTGCTGAGTGATTCGTGAAAGAAGCTCTTGTAAGGGCCGTCCTGCCTTTTCCGTTCCTTTATGGAAAAGAGCGAGAGGAAGTTGGAATATAGCTCTCATGCTCTCATGTCTGCACCAGTCCAGTGAACTTCCCCTGCAGAGAAGAGTTTTTCTCTGTGCGCCGAGCTTTGACACACAGAGAAAAGATCTGCCCTCCAGCGCACACACACCCGCTGGTGGGCCATGGCAACTTCTTGACATCTATAGCCTTTTGAATGCAGATGAGAGGGGTTTTGTTTTCTCTTCTGCTCTCAGACTGGCCTGACATTGGCCTCAGAGTTCAGAAAACAAAGCTTAGCGATTCATAAAAAATTACTGTTATTTTTACCTCAAGAAACTGTGAACAAATATGGCACTGTGAACCATAACTCATCCTAACCACTTTTGACTCTCACATCAAATTAACTTAAAGGATTAGTTCCCCCAAAATTGAAAATTCATTCCATCATTTACTCATTTACTTCATGTCATTCCAAACCTGTATGACTTGTTTACTTCCAGGAACTCAAAAGAAGATATTTTGAGAAATGTCTCGGTGGTTCTGTGTCCATACAATGGCTGCAACTGTTGTGTGGTTAACAACATACTTTAAAATATCTTGTTTTGCGTTCCTCAGAAACAACAAAGGTAATACAGGTTTGGAATGACAGGGTGAGTAAATGATAGAAGAAATTTCATTTTTGGGTGAACTTTCCCTTTAAAGCTAGAGATTGTGAATCATTATGTTCAGTGATTCATACCTGAGAGGTTCTCAAGAGAAGTGTGAATTGATTTGCTGCGTGGGGTTATTTTCTCTCTGCGTTCCTCTGCTGCCGCCATCAGCCCACTCTTATCAATTTCTGTCTGAGACCTACAAAGATCGAAACAAATTACAGTTCAGTGTCAATTTTACGGTACAAAAAACATGCATTCTGAAACTGATCGTCATGGGACACGTTCCTGCAGCTGGTTTAGCAACACCAGGGTCATGGGTTCGAGTCCCAGGAAGTGCTTTGCTTCGGATAAAAGTGTCTGCCAAATGCATACATGTAACATCACAGTACCACAAATTAAGAGACTGTGTAAAACCACATGAAAACAACTATATTTCTATGTAACAATGATCTTCACCTGTACAAGAAGGGGGCGACAGTAGCTGTGTTGGGATGGTTGTATTGCTGCTTTGGAAGCTGGACACTCGCTAAGTTGCTGGTAGTCGAGTGTGTCTGAGCAACAACAGCAACGTCTTGGCTATTCTTCCCCTCTGACAAGACTAAGCTACATGTAGAGCTGGAGATTTTAATGTCCTTCTGCCCCTTATGTACAGACAAACAACCTAACTTTGAATTTCGTGACCGTTCTGCTTCCGCACCACAAGGGGGCGACACTAATGGCTTATTCGCAGCTGAACCCTTGCCTCCCTGGCTTGGTTTAGGTATACCACTCATGGCTGGTTTGGTAATATCTTTCTTGGTATTGTTACTGCTTTTGTTTCCTTTGGGAATGGACTTTTTAGACTCGGGTAAAACAGGTCTAAGGTGGTCTGATTCTGTAACAGGAAGTTGTTTGACAAGCTTGTTTTTCTCTTTAGGTTTTGACTTGTCTTTGCTTTTTTCAGATGCTATTTTGGGTGCCAGAGCCCTGCCGAGAGTCATTTGAGCAATGCCTTTCAGAGCTAGCTTTGGACTGGAACTTTTAGAGCTGTTAGGAGTGACTGGCCGCTGGTTTCCAGGATGGGCCTCGGGGTGGATGGGGCAGACCTGAACTTGGCCTTCCTCTGGTTCTAGAGCATCTAGATCTTCTGCCTTAGAGGCTCGAGATTCTGGTTTGGTGTTGAAGAGCTTGAGCTTTTCCAGCATGGACTTCTGGGCAATCACTTTAGGAGGAACCTCGAGAGAACCTGGGGGTGGCTGTTTAACCGTGACCATGGAAGATGTGGCAGTGTGTTTAGCACTGAGCGACTTGCTTCTCCAGGGTTTAGATGTGATAGTTGTTGTGTTGCTGCTGGTGCAGCTGGGTGGAGGAACCGGAGAAGCGACTGGTCCATCTTCAACCATTATGGGTGATGGGGTTGTTTTCTCTGTAAATGCAAGGAAAATACACATAAGCAGAAGAATAAGACACAGCTTAACTGGTAAAGCCAAAGTCCCTTTAAAGACATCTCCACACTAGGTGGCCATCTTTGCAACAGTCATACAAGACTAAGTTCTCTATACTTGAATGGGGGAACACAGACATATTGAGACAGACATATAATAATCAAACTGTGGCATCGTGTTAATTCCATAATCTTTGGTAGAGCACAAAATAGTTTCCCACTTTATTGCCTATCAACAGAATCTTATAATTACAAACCATTTAGTTTAATAGATAGCCACAAAATAGCACAACCTAACATATAGGTACAGTACTATACTACAGTTTCCATTAACTGCAGAATAAAATAAAAAGCTCACAAAATAGGACTATTATAAGATTATCTGGAAAAAGAATAAAACATTTATTTGGGTATTTTTATCTCGTGTATTTATCGTTTTGTCTCCCATTTGAACATTCAATGTCCATAACAGGCAACCATCCAAACGGGAGGCCAGCAGCCCCTCTGACACTGAGAAAGTGGGTCAGATCTTTAAACACAAGCAAGTGCACTCAAGCTGTCCCACACAGACCTGAACAAGTGTGACAGTATTGGGATTCAGAGTTTGTACTGGGCAGAGATGTGCTGATAAATAAAGTATAAACTACAAAAAAATATTTTAAGAAAGTGATTTATACTTATTAGGTATCAATGACATCCAATGAAAGTCTTATGGATAAAGTATTTACAGTATTAACCAGCAGTGTAGCAAACCAAATGGATTATTTAATTTACAGCCGGTATTTACTACACATCAGCAGTCATGTGTTTTCAGTGTGACTGTATTTTGTCCAGTGGGTTCGCTAATGTATAAAGAGGCCACAGCAATACACAAAAACAGAAAAGCTGTGTTCATTTACAGCATTAATTAAAAAGCACTAAAAGTCTTCACTGACTCTCATCCAATTACGTGCCAATTAAAATTCTGATTCGACACCGTGTGGCTCAATGCCAAACCCCTCGATCAAAAGAGAACGTTTTTAAATGACGACTTTCGGAAAAATTTGCTAAATAAACATATAAAGTATCGTTTTAGCTGTTCTGATCATATAGTTTCTGTCTCTCTCTTTCTCTACCTGATTTTTATTAGAGAAAATTGCAACCGTTTATAAATGAACTCATTGACCGGCCTGCTTGATGAAAAGTTAGTTTAGTGCTGCTTACCTAACAGGCAGAACCACTCTGTGTGACTTTCATATGCCGTCAGTCCAGCCCGAATGAACGTCTATCTCATCTTCCTCGTGTATCTTCCTCATCTACCTCAGCCTGTATACTCACAAACTAAAGTATACTCACCCTCCTTTTCTGTTTCAGTCTCTCTCTGTCTCTTGTGCCACAAGTGCACTAATTAGTGTTGAATCGGTGTCCAGTAAACGCCTCATCGTCAGCATACCAGAGCCAGCAGTGCGCAGCCGAACACACACACACACACACGCCTGCATGCATGCAGACATACACGCAAATCATACATGTCACGAACTCGCATTTTGGGGGCCTGGGACATGTTGCTTTTTGGCCTTAATCCAACATGAGCAGAACAAATTTCTTTGTAAATAATTAGTACCATTTGTCACGTAAAATGTCCCGTCCAATTTAATGTGACATTTTAAGAAAGAATATATTTATAAATAACCTGCTTCATGATTAAGGCCCATTGGTAGGTGACTCACTTCCTGTAAAGGTGAAATATGATTTTGTGAAGTTTTAATTCGACAATCCTCACACTCTCAGCCACACACACACACTGCACAATGCGATCAAACACATCAGTACAAAGCAAAATCTTTTACTCTAGACTCAAACAGACAATTCCTTACACACAAGACGCTAAACTGTAAACAACCGCAAGCTGAGATTAAGTAAGACCATAAATGACAAACTTCAGCGAGAACTCCCACTTAACTAAATACTGAAGTGTGTAAATCTCGCCTGCCATAATTACATCACAACTTGCCAATGATGTGTCAAAAACACAGTGTGCAGTTACACAATCATAAAACTGTGAAAATTAAGAGCAGCTCTCCAACTGAGACGCAGAGGAAAGTAAAGACGCATGGTTTAGATTGCTCTCTTTGTAAAAAGCTTGGACGAGCGTATTTTAAAAGAAAAAAAAAAACAGAAGTCTGGATGTGTTTAAAAAAAGCCCTCAAATATTTAAGACAAAACTGATTTGTGACAGTTTGGTTGGCCCTCAGAAGTCTCACAAAAGGTTTTTAATGAATCTAATAATGTCCACAGGTTAATGTGAGGTTTAGGTGATAGAAAATACTGAGATATCCTCACTAGTACAGTAAAACAAACCTGTATGTGTTTGTGTGTGTGTGTTTGTGTGTGTGTGTTTGTGTGTGTGTGCGTGTTTGTGTGTGTGTGCGTGTTTGTGTGTGTGTGCGTGTGTTTGTGTGTGTAGGGGAGAGTAGAAAATCTGCAGATGTAGTTTGTCTGTTAAAGAATTCGTAGCATCATCTCCCCTCACAGTCTAAACAACAGATAAATATCATTCTGCTGCACACAGCTGTTTCTCTAGCTGAACACACAGACCATAAAACAAACACAGACAGCATTACAATACTTAGACACTTCAAAACGTGTTCAGGGTCAGTATGAGTTCAACTAACATGCAGTTCAGATCCATCGCTTTGTAAAAACGGCAATTAATCATAATTACAGTAACTTACAATGTAAGTACAGTAAGTACAGTACAGGAATATGTAATAACTCACCTCTTTCATGAGGACATGCAGACACTAATGGTTTAATCCGATCACACTGGTTGAAGCTTTGGCTGCGTCTGCTGGGGTTGCAGGTTCGAGGTTTGCACTCTGCCCCCGCCCCAGCCGCCCTCACCGAGGGGCTTGGAAGCCTGACGGAAAGTTCAGTCAGAAATAACAAACCCATTCATCAGGTCTCTTTAAACAAAATCTATTCATGCTACGAAGACACGAGACCACAGTGCCAATTATATAAACTAAGTACAGTGAACTTATTATATTAAAGTCAATATTTCAAATGAATGAGAACAAAACGACCACTGAATGGGATTCACATGCTTGTTTGGCCCTGAGGACACTAGATATCACAAGCTTTGTAGTATCACAAAGTGACCAGTGGATGGTACTATTGTGCAGGGACAAGGTAAAAGACTAATCGTGGCACATGTACACAGACAAACAGAGAGTGGATGGGGAGGCAAATCGGGTGCGCTGTGATGTTTGGAGGTCGGGTGTAGAAATGGAAAGCTGACCTAGAGATCTTTTTCTGAGCCACTGTGAGCCTGACAGCTGTTTTCTGACAGGAGCCATTGGATGGATGACTTTATAACCAAGAAAAACGCAATAAGTGAGAGAGAAAGATGGAGAAAGAGATGTTTCAAAGCACAGAACAGAAGGATGGAGTTGTTGCTTGGAAACAGAAGTGTGCTGTTGGAAATGTTGAGAATACAAACATTTACAGAAGGAGAACTTAGAACAAGTTAATTTGAGAACAATTTAAGTGAGGTATGTTAACACTACACATCTTAAAAGCAGTTCACACCAAGTCTAATGTGATTAAACATCATTGACGTATAAAACACTGAGGAAAAAATTTCACGCTGGAAGCAATGCAAGGCCTAAACCTGTAAATCATCATGCAATCCAAAAATGATTTCTAAAGTATTAGAAATGATCATCAGTTGGTCCATGCAGCTGCCATCTTGTCTGAAGAAACAATTCATTATATGCAATATTATTATATTATAAGTTAGTACTTAGTACTACAGTACCTGGACTGCAGGTCTGTCTGTGGTTTCTGCACACACGGAGCGGGGATGCAGTTCTGGTTGATGGGAGAGGGGCAGGGAGAGCTGTGAGGAGAGTGCCCAGGAGAGGAGTGAGGGGGCAGGGCAGGACTGGAGCATCGGTGGGCCTGGTTCTTTTGGAGCATCTGAGCATTGCTGGAGGTCTGTTTAAATGCCTGCTGTTGCTTGTAGCGGGACAAACTGAAGAACAGGCCTAAAATGGCTTTGAGATTGCCATTGAGGATCTCTGTGTTGAAAAAACAGCCCATATTAATTTCAATAAGCATAATTTTAAGCTGAAGCCTATAAATGATGCACACAAATCTTTGTTTTGACTCGCCTTCAGCACAAAGTCCCTTAATATTCACTCCTTTAGCAGCCAGAAAGCCGAGACAGGCATCAATGTTTTCAATCTGTTACAGACAGAAACAAACAAACATTAATCTGTATGTTATATGTATTGTTCATACAATCAATATATCATACTGTCCTCAGACAAGACAAGTTTCACCTCAACCCCATTTATTTCTATTGCATTAATGTGCTGTTTATTATTTTGATTGACATGTTACAGAACGTGGTTCTTTTAAACATAGTGGTTTCTTGTTCTACCATGTCAGGCAGAAATAACCATATTTTGTTTTGAAGTTAATCTCAACTGAATTTTTAATACAAAAGCAACAGAGCAAAAAATTCAACCTACCATTTGTGATTGACTCTGAGGGAATCCATTGATATCACCAATCTTCTCGTTTGCTGAAAGAAAACGGCAATAAAGAGGTCAGTTTTACCGCCAAACGTCCACCGAGTGTGGTCTGCAGGTTTTATATTTATAACAGACATGACAGAAACACATTCTCTCCTCCAGGATTGGTTTATTTAATTTTGGCTTCATAAAAATGTTCACAACTTGCTTTGCAGGCTCATAAACTATCCACAAATTAGCCCTTCTCATAAACTGACCCAATGAAACAACTTCAGAGCTGAACAGATTCAAAATAATGAAGGTGGTGACAGCCAAACGTGATTCCTGCGTCCAATTTTTCCCCAACCCTTGTCTTCTACCTTGTTGTTACGGTTAGAATTGCCAGTACGGTAAAATTGTAGGTTTCCCGTATTAATTTGTTTTCCAAGTAAAGAAGGCGAGATTTGGTTCAAGGATAGTAAATGTATTTTTTGTTTAATCTTACCGACAACCTGAATTATTTCTGCCAACAAAACGCCGTCGGTAACATCCTGTTGCAGGTCTTTAATCAGCCGCTTGTTTCCAGACTTGGCAAGGTAATGGTTGGCCCAGTCTGTGTAAATCTATTCAGCCAAAGAGAAACAGAGAGTGAATCAGAAAAAACACTTAACAACTAACTCACGGTTCAGGTCTTATATGGACGAAAGACAAATCACACACTGTGGTCCATCAGCTACTTCTGAAGACTGGAAACTATATTTTAGGTCAAATTAATATAAGCAGGCTGTCAAAATGTTCAAGAATACCAGAGTGTGCAAACAATCCTGAAATGTTACTGTAATACTTAATTACATCACTGTTTTATGAAAAACAGAGTCTGTATTTATACTCATATAAACATATGATTTTTTTAAATACGGGAAATGTCACAAAAAGTGTTTTGAAAACTGCTCACTGCGTGTACTATACAATACATACTGCCAACTTGAATCAGATTTGTTCATTAGTAACTCTTAAAAAGCAAGGTCAAGTTTAGCCAATTGCATTGTGGGATACAGTATACCATTTAGCAAATGCAAAAGTTCATCCAGGTATTCCATACATACATACATACATACATACAGTTTCCATACTGTACACAATACACACACTACAAAATATGTACGAGTAACAGAAAAGTATGTCATTCTAACTCATTCCATAATCTTTATGCAATTACACACAGTGAGCACTAGGAGGCAGCACAATCTCAATAGGCCCCCAGTTTTACTACACACAGAATCCAGGCAGGTGGGTTAAAATCCACACCACAAGCTTTAGAACAGTTCAGTGAAAATGGGATATGAAGTGATGTGACTGCACCTGATGCAGATCAGACCATGTAAAGGGACCATTTAAATGTGGAGTCACTTCTGTTTATAACACTGAGTCTCTGTGGGAGTTCTGCGGGGGGCTTTTCTGACCACAGGGGTCAAGGATCTGCTCCACCCAGTCCCAGTAAGACAAGAGCTTGAGGCTGCGGTGGAAAGCATGTTGGAATAATAGCCTCTAATAATTAAACATACAACATAATAAAAACAATACAGCATGCACAACGTGGTTAATGCGATTACATTTAGCACACTTAACAGACCACACTGCATACGTATGTTTAAAAATAATAAACTGGTTACCACCACATGCTGTGTTTAGCATGTTGGTCACCATGCATAGACACCAGGCACTGGTGTCCCCACTGGGTTTTTTAACTAGCTTAACCGGCAAGACTTCTTGGTCAACTAGTTTCTTGGTTGACCAAGCTATCCCAGCCCCAAACCAACACTCTCATTTGAAGTTTCAAGATCAATTAACAAGTAGTTTTTACAGTCAACTGAATTAAAACAGAGAGCAAAGAAAGAAAGGTTTTATTATTACTCTTATTTCAACCTTTAAAATGAACTTTCCATTCCTTCGCTTTGTCAGTAATTTCCATATTTTCCATATGAAAACTGACTACAAGGAGATATTTAACACACTACAGTATAACTACAGTCAATGTGTTGTTTCACAAAGCAGTCGACTGTGTCTGACAACCTTATTCTCACACCAGCGCTGTACCAAAACATGGTGCCATGTTCTTTAAAGTGAGGCATTTTCCAGCCCCCTGGCCAGAACAGAGTGGGGTAGAAGTATGGTAGTATATTAGAACCTGTGTGTGTGTTAAAGGCGTCCTGCTATTGGCCCTTAGGATTGGTGTGTGTGGCGTCCATATGGCCAAATGCCCACCTGCAGTGTGGCTCACCGCTGCTAATAGAGCACTATAGTAAAACCTCCATGAGCGTGTCTATGTGTGTGTATGCATGTGTGTGCATGCGCCATAATTACAGACCGACAGCCTGAGTTTTTATTCTACTCCACCACATGAAGAACTTGGCTCTGGTTTCCCTTCAAGACTCTAGTATAGTATGAAGCTATATAAACACACACGTACTGTAAACCTAAACACTGCTGCTATGGACCAAAGGCAAAACACTGTTACTTTTCACAGACGATTTATTTTGACCAGGGCAGCAGGATCTATTCTTAAAAACCATAATATTTTTAACATGCAAAAGTATAAACGCGAGAGCTTTCAGCTGGAAGAGCTACAAACAGAAGTCACAATGACAGTAATACGGCCAAGATAAACTCCTTTTAAAGACACGAATACAACTGACGCATGTATTGCGGCAATGATGGTTATGTTGCAACAGTTGCTGCAAATTATGGGAACATATGGAGTGATGCATAAACAAGGTTTATTCTAAAAGTTTGTAAACCCACATGACAAAGACGCTTTGCAATTAGATAAAACCATCAGTTTAAGAATATTTATACAAGATATATGGCACATAACACAAATAAATATCACATAAAAAGATTGCATGTTTCAAATGAGATTTAATTAATAAATCGATTCATTTGTAAAAAGTGAAAAGCAAAATAGTTAAGCTACAACCCTAATGCATCAAACTGCCCATGTGCATTTAAAAGTCATGTACAACATCTAACAACATCTAATAAAACAAGAATCAATCAACCAGCAAATGACATAAAAGTCACAAACAAACAACGCATCAGTTTTCCAACCTTAGGATCTCCTGATGCTTCTTTGGTTGTCTGGTTCTTCTGTAAAGTTGCATTGCCTTGACTTTGCTGCCTGTAGACGGTGGACTTCAGAGGTATGAGACTGGAGTGTATGGGCTTCAGGGGTCCGCTGTACTGTGTCGCAACCCTGATTGGAACTGGCAGAGCAGTACCGTGCAGGGGTTTGGGCGATCCAGTCTTCATCTTGGAGGCAACTAGAATAGCAGGCATCTTCTTATCCGTTTCAGTCCAACCACGTTTGCAAATGTGCAGCGTGCACACAATCGCTGGCACGAGGGTGTCTGGTCAGAGCGCAACCACACGCTCGCCTAACAGCTGGAGAAACTCGGTGGGAAATGCATCCGCAAGCTCGCGTTCATGCAGCGCTGGAAGGCTCAACATCAGACCGACATCAACACGCGCTTGCTAAACCTTCTAATAACATGATTTTCCCATGACATCAAGCCACATCCTTCCCCATCATCAGCATCTTCAGAGCTTCTGCTGTCCAGCGAGTCTTTGCTTAATATGTGACTTGAGATCTGGGCTCCACCCGCCACCTGCCCCGAGTTCCACAGCAGTATGAAGCTGCCCAATATAGCCCAGCACAGCCACCGTTGAGAAACGAGCCAACAGACTTTGGAAGGCAGAAATCACAGATAAGAGGGAAGGCGGGAAGCAATTTGTCATCGAAGTAAAAGAACTTACAGCCCGTACGTGAAAATCAAACAGGTCTCCAGATGCAACGGCAGTAAGCCTTAAAACAAAAGCTTGAGAAGGATTAGGAAGCCATTAGCGGAATAGCAGATGTGTCTTATGGGAAAATGCAAGACTAACAGCCCTGGGTGACAGTCTAATCAGCCATAATATTACCCTGCTCTCCAATGCATTCAGTCTGCCCTATTATTACATTACTACAGCAGGCAAAGAAAAAAAACAATGTTGAAAAGAAAAGTCTTGTTTAAGACTTCCTTTTCTCCACGCCCCTTCTGGAACTATAAAAGTTTCCTTCTAGAAAACCCACACTGACACTATTTAACAATCAGGGTTCGATATCATAACTACCTTCTTACATTAACACTAAATCAGGCTGTTCAAATATTAAATAAAAATTCTGTCATCATTTACTCAACATCATGGGGACTGTTAGTCTCAGTCAACATTCACTTTCACTGTACGGATAAAACAACATCAATTTTCATTTTTGGTGCAGTGCGCCTTTAAGAAGAATTGTTTGTTATTGTTGTCATCTCAACAAGCCAATTTACCCACTGAAAACAACATCTATAAAGCAGTAACGTTATTAAAATTAGTGAAAGAACAAAACCTGCCCGAAAGCAAAAGTATTTTACTTGAAATGAAAATGATGTGTGCGGTTTTACCCTGACTGAAACGGTAAGTCTCATTCGCTCTGATTTTCAGAAGTCGGTGCATTCCCATGCCTGGTCGCATTTAAAGCTGCATGCTGAGAGAGTGTTTGGTTATTCATGCAGCCCGAGTGGAGGTTTCGGGGGGATGAAATTCTGTCAGAGCAGCAGTTCTGCGCATCTGCAGATTGAACCCAATAATCCCTGTGGGGGCAAATGAAACCCACCACCTCCCTGCAGCCTTTCAAAACGCACCGATGCATTGTTTTCTCTGAGAACCACTGGCTTCAAACACTAAAGCTGTGTTGAATTTGCAAAACTGGAGATGTTACCTGTCCAGCATAAATCGGTGGGACTAAAATATTAAACTGTTTTGTGTCTTGGCTAACGTTTTTAATTCAATATAGAAGTGAATTCTGAAGTTGCCTTAACAGGTGCAACAGGGACGAAAGTTTAAGTGTGTAATTTATCTCCTATTGTTGTCATTAAATGGAACTGCAAAAATCCCTTTGGCCCTGTTTTCTATTGGTTGGAGAAACAGATAGCCCCGCCCTAAACTTACCATTGGTCGAACGAAAATTGCTCAAACAAACATCAATGTTTTCATAGTGCCAGTGCCACAACGACTGAGGAACTAAACAACACAATCTGTATTTTCTGCACATTAAGCCGGAACAGGAGAACGATTATTGTAACAAAAAAATTAGACACACAATTTCTTACGAATAAAACAAAAGCATTTCAGCTACTTATTGCTTAAGAATGAAAGAACAAATCTGCTCAGGTAAGTTCAGTTCTTTTTCAGGCCCACATTAACTAGGAAAAGAAAAACGTAAACAGTACCGAGAATCAAGTAAAGGGCATCGTAATAAAAACCCACCGCACTACCGCAGGACCTCTGGGTGGTACGTGCAGGTTGCTAAGCGAAGGCTTTGGTAAACACACATGGGCGACCGCAACTCACAGCATGGAACTAATTTTACGGACCCTTTTTGTTAAACTGGATTTGATCATTGAAACCACAAGAATACTCCTCGAAGGCAAACTCGTTTTGGGTGGTGGTTTACAACCCAACATGCCCACAGCAGCAGATGTCCCAGCTGTGCAGGACCAACCAAGCTCTCCCCAAACCCAAATAACCCATTTTTACCCCATTTTCTATACCTAACCCTATAAAAAAATCCATTTTACCCCTGTTCCCATGCAGGGCTGTTGGGTAAATCTCATGTTCTGATATCCCAGGTAACACAGTTGTCTTTCATATTCAAATGGTTTTCTAACGTTGATTTAACATTCCATTACCATGTCGTCATTTAACATTACAGAAAACAGAGAAAGTTCATGCACACAGTTGGGGGTCATTTGTCGCAGGCTGTCCGGCCCATTAACAACTCTCTCACCAACATTAGTCTTAAACTTGGCCCGGGAAGATAAGCTTATTCCATATGGTCACTTGTTGTGCGTGGACATCTGCCCAGTTCATTCCCAATATGTCGCTCTGGACAGAGCAATGAAGGTTACTGCTTCGTTCACCTGCTTGAACCTGTTATGTTTAGTATTACCATATGTAACTCTTTCCCTATGGGAAAAGGAAAGCTATATAGTTTTCACCAGGGTTGCACTGGAAATATTATGTTAAACTCTGCTTGAAAGTCACGGTCAACAGACCTTAAAGCCTTACAAAGACACAGTTTGTATGAGTAAATGTCTCGTAACTCAATCGTGTTACACATCAGGTTGTTAAATAAAACACTTATTGGTCCAAAAAAAAACATAGCAATATGTTTATATTGTCCTTGTTAGGTCAGCTAAATTAATTTATTAGCCAGAAAAACTTGCCTTAAACATAAATAAAGGGTTCACAAACATTGCATTTAATAGTATTTTACAATATAAATACATTAAAAATATAGACTACTTTACTTTTTTTATTATTATTTTTTAAATCTGGAACGTAAACTGATGAATCATTTTTCATAAAAATCAAGAACGTAATTAAAGTCAATTCATAAATTTCATTGAAAAATAAACTGCTTTCTCATTGGACAAAGATGCCAAAGCTATTTTCACTGTGATGATCAGTCCTAATGTTTCAACTGTATCACCACACGTGCTAACAGCTAGAATGAAGAACCAGGATGCAGAGGTCATCAGTGGACCATATCAGTGAAACGTGGGCAGGATGAGAAACAGACCCTCCACTTCAGCAAAGCACTGCCGGGCAGTGACACAGATCATCACCTAAAACCATCAGCCAATCAGCAATCACAGATACAGTCACATGCACAAAAGCCTGATCAACCAGGTAGATTCAATAATTATCACAGTTTATGATGCATTAGTTTGTTTCTGCTGTGATTGTTGTGGTTGACCTCTTATATCCTGCAATACTAAATATTCATTAAAGTTCACGGCCAAATGACATACAGTCAGCTGAACGGCTGGATGTCCAAAGAGGTCTGACTCTGTGTTGCTTCCTGTCAACCCATTCAAAGACACGAGGTCCCCGTAATTCCTAAAAGATGATATAGAAGTCAAACAAACTGCTATGGCTGGTTAGAAAACTGTATTTTTGAATAACACAAACCCTACTTGTCTTTTCAGCAGGTTGAACAATATCTTGAGGTTTTACATTTAATTAAAACAAGAGT
>JAZGTK010009564.1:6660-17166 GCA_036877625.1 Ambastaia sidthimunki | reverse complement strand
GTACAATATTATTTTAATAAAAATGTGGTTTGGAATTGCACAGATTATGTTGATTATTGTGATTTAACAATTTCATAGATCCTGTGGCATTACAATGTGTTATTTTTATACTATAAGCTCTGCATTTTAACTATTATACTATTTTTTAACAAAGACAAAGACATTTTTTAACCTATTAGATATTTTTGTCTGGAAGATTTCATGCAGAATGCCCATCCTTCTAACATTACCTACGGTCATGCTGGAATAACATTCAAAACTCAGAGCCTCTTGAATGGCTGGAGGGACAAGATTAGATATGAAATGTTATTGTAATGTTACTGTTTCTTAACCTTTGTAACCTGTTTACCTGCTATCAATAGTTACTGTTAAGGTAGTAAAATATGTATTGATTTAAGATCTGCATAGCAGTAGAAAAGAAATACAGCTAGTTTAGGAAAATTAACCTTGTGATTTCCATATCAGCTTTTGCATTAGTCACTGCTGTTTTATTACTTATTGTATGTGCACTTCTTTCATATTACATGGCTCTGACCATGTTCAGCAACACAGATGTATTCTGTACTCTGGTCATTGATTTTATCTTGCATTGTTTTTAATTGACTGCTATTTTTGTCAACAGATCCAGATGGAAAGAGGAAGAGTCTCAGTAACAGACCTTTAGATTCATCAGGCCAGTCTGCTGTAATTGGACGGGATTGGACTGCCTGATACTCTGCACTGTGTAGCCTGAACTCAGAATTTTTGCTTTGGCACATCTACCGCTCTAAATGAATGTCTCAAAAAGAAAGAGCAGGGCTGGGGCGTACACCAGAACACATACAGGTAAATAGATCCACAAAATTCTCCTGTTACATAAATACTTACCTAACCCTAACTGACTGATTTAATGTCTTCACACAGATCATCCATCGTACGTTATGACACGTTATGTGCTTACTCACTGAAAACAGTAGTACTATAAAACAACATTTTCACAGATTTAATAAAACAATTTAATGATTTAATGAAACACACCCAAAATGTTGTCATCATTTGCTCACCCTCACGTTGGTTCAGACCTGTATTTTGTTATTGTTTCTGTGGAAAACAAAAGAAGGATTTTCATGGACATTTTTTAATACAACGACAGATAATAATGCTCATGTCTGTCAGGTTCCAAAACAGAAAAATAATATGAAACAGTCTAATAAAAATGATTTTTTTCTCCTACAGAATGTCCTGGATCAACGGCTTCCTAGTGGCCAGAGTGGATGATCGTAAGACCGCTTGGGGAGAGCGCAATGGCAAGAAGTCCAAGCGCAAGGTTGGCTCCTCTCTTTGTAATCCACGCTACATGAGCTGTCTGCGGGACGTGGAAGCCATGGAGCCTCCTCCCCAGCTGCCACAGGCCACTTGGTCCGGAGGAGTAGGGGGGTTGGGAGGTACAGGCGGGGGCAACTTTGGCATGCGCTGTGGATGGCAGGAAGACCACTACGGGAAAGCAGGGGGTGGGGGGGAGGGGGTGGGTCTTAAATCCGTCGACCTAGGTTTCGAGGATGGTGAGGTGAAGGGACGGAAAGGGGACGGTTCAGGTTGTGATGGCTTCAGCGATGACACGACCAGTAGGGCGGAGTCAGTGACAGCGGCAGACTGCTGGCAGCGAGTAGTGCGTGTTTTCCAGTCAAAGAAGTTCCAGTCTCGCAAGCTGGAACGTCTCTACCAGCGATATTTCTTCAGGCTGAACCAGAGCTCCCTCACGATGCTGATGGGCGTGTTGGTGATCGTTTGCGGGGTCATGCTCACCTTTCACTGCGTCCACGGACCACCTAATGTGGTCTATGCCTCTGTTCTGTCCGTGGCAATGGCTCTTTTCTTGGCATTGATGGTGGTGTGCAACCGAAATGGGTTTCACCAGGACTATATGTGGATGGTCAGCTACCTTGTGATTGGAGTGCTTATCGTGGTGCAAGTGTTCGGGGTGCTGATGGTGGCCCCCCGCAGTGCCTCAGAGGGGATCTGGTGGTCTGTCTTCTTCATCTATATCATCTACACGTTGCTGCCTGTGCGAATGAGGGCGGCAGTGCTCAGCGGGGGAGTGCTGTCCTTCATACACCTCCTCACCACATGGAAGATCAATCAGGAGGATGAGTTCCTCTGGAAACAGGTAGATCGGATCACTGTGGTCCTCCATTATGAAGGAATAGTTCACCCAGAAATGACCCAAAATTTTCTCATTGCTTAATCACCCTCATTTCCTATTTAGTATGCTGTTTTCTGTATGCAGTATTTGATGGAAAACAAAGGGAGAAATTGTTAAGAAATTTGACAGGATCTCTTTTTCGTACAATGACAATTCATAGTGGACATGTCTGGCAAGACTTTCAGAATTGTCAGAATTTTCATTTTAGGGTGAACTATTTAATGTCAACTCATATACTGTATACAAGGAGCCTCTTCCTGGAGAATCTGCAGTTTTATAATCTTTGGAGAACCTGTGAGTTAGGTATTTATTTATTATGAATATTGCAGTTGCATTTGTTTATTATAAGTAATTCATCAATGCATGTCATTATTTTCATGTGCCCTTGTAATCTTTAATCAAAAACATTAACATCCCCTTCTTCACAAATCAACACAAATCTCATTTCTTGATGATGTATGTCTATCTTCGAGGGTGGGACTATGTTGACCGTCCAATGGCCAGGCATTTTCCAACGATCCGATTAATTCCTGAAGGACAAAATGTAGTCATGTCCTTAGTTTAATTTCATTCCAGATTCCGTCTTACTTGGATATGCATCATAAGAAGGAAAAGACAGTCACAACTTCTTCTGTTTCACATTGACTTACATGACATTGATGCTAAAGCTATAATAGCATGATGATCACAAGGTTACAGAGTCTTTGCATCATTTCAGAAGAGAATACTTGTATGTGGGGACACCTGAATTTAGGTTTGACTGCTTCCACTTGTCCATAATTATAGTCCTGTTCTCAAATCTGTATTTACTCCTCTTATCATGGAAGTGTTTAATTATGAAGAAAGCGTCAATTATGCAAACACTTAGAATTGGATTTCACTATAGTAATCAGTCACCTGATCGTATGTACACTTCCACCCACATTATTGAAGTGACATCCGTGAGTTTGTTTGCTGTTTTGTATTGAATTACAGTTAGCATCTTTGTTGCTTAAGCAGAGTTGAGAGGAACTGCTAACGTTCCTTTCACACATGCTGTCTTTATTGGTTAATTACTGGCAAACTACCATTAGGAAATCATGTGTGCTCAGGACCTTTTAAAAAATTGTTGGTAAATCGGTCCTGGCAATTTGCCAGGAAGAGAAATTGTAACATTACCATTGCACACGCGGAACAGGTTTGCCGGTAAACTCACAGAATGTGCTAACATAAAAGCGTAAAAGTCTGCTTTGAGCCAATCAGAACATTTTGAGGCAGATGGCCTATTTACATCACTGAGTTTACCAGTATTTTGATAGTGATTTGTGAATGGTTACCGGTAAAAAGAATGCCATTGCTTGTGTGAACAGGACAATTCAAGTAAAGTCATTCTGGTAATCATTGCTGGTGTGAAAGAGGCTAAGAATATTTTTTTTGCCTGGTGTATTATTTTGTCTGTTAATTGGTAATTTATTGGAGTGGCAACTGGTCAACATCAGAACACATTTTAAATGGTTCTGCTTTTATTGTATTGATTCAGCTTGGTTGACAGTATATGATCAATGGCTGCTTACATTCAAACTTCCAAACTGTAATGGAATGGAAAAATTGTATGGATGTGTGATATAGATGCTGGCAAGGTAACAAAAAAACGACCTAGCCTCTGAATAAAACTTAAAGCTGCAATCCATAACTTTTTTTGGTTAAAATTTAGGAAAAATTAGTTATTGAGCAAGTACATGAAAGATCAGTGTTCAACACAATCTTCTTAACCTACCCCAACATTTCAATGTTAGGTTTATAATAATGATTTATAATTTGAGCTGTATACAACTTCTGTAAACAGAAAGAATAAGATGTGGCTACTATATCACATGTCTGGGTACTGTAGACTCTTACAGCGGTTGTTTGAATTTAAAATTGTTTAAATTAAAAAAAATTATGAAAATAATGCCTCTAGTACTCCGCAATTGTATGTTTTAAACAGAGGTGGCAGTAGAAAGGCAAAAATTAAGTAGTGCAGCTTTAAAAAGATGCATTGTCGAGTACAATAATTTAGTGATTTTGCTTTAAAATCTCCTTGTGTGCGTTTTTTGTGTTTAAACATTCCGACTGTGTGTGAATTGGCTTCAAGTCTTCTAATCAAAATGAACTAACCAGAGTTTGCTAATATTAGCATGCACCTTCAGTCTGAACTGTAGTGGTAGCATGTTCTGAATTTGCTGTGCAAGGCTTTGGCTGAGCTATCTGTGGCCACAGCATGTTGTTGTGAGTCAAGGACCTCGGGGGTAGGAAGAAGGTCAGGGCAGTGTTGGTTGAATGAACCACCCTGACAGAGGAGATCCTTTTCTCTCCTCGTGCTCCTCCCATGAAAATATTAACATCATGTTAAGCACAGTCACCCTGGCCTCTGTGCTCTTACACAAATAACGTTTTGTCCTTTTCTTCCAGGGTGAGTGTGTGGGGGTGGAGTTTAGGGGGTTAGAGGGAGGTCTGAGTGTATGAGAAGAGAAAGGGTGGGGTGTTCACCTACAGGCCACTGTACGACCATAGTGCAACCAGAACTGATTTCCACTGTACAAAGTAGTGAAAGAGAATAAGGTCATAGTAAACAATGAGGAGGACAAAGAGGAGCATGTGGCCTTCTTAATGGTGGAAACAGGAAGTAACAGTCACATAGGATGGACTAACATCTTTTAATCAAAAACCTACAGTACTGGATAACATATATAAGCTGTGTGTGCTCTTAGCCATAATGGAACATTTGTGTACATCTAGCTGGTTTATCTGCATAATACCCCAATGTTTGCAGTACATTTCTGACGTCTATCAGAAGCATTTAACATTTCATTAAGTCAACACAAGCTAAAATGATGTTTTTCTTCTCACTGAGATAAACGATGAATATTTGTCTGAGTTGGCTTTTGGATATCATACAGATATCCTGACATTAAAGAAACCAGAATTATTAGTCAACATGAATTGGTGTTCGCAAACCAATTCACAGGTGATGTCACATATCTTGTGATTTGTGACATCAATGATAAAGGATTTAAAAAAGGAAAAATAGGACGGGACTTGAATCAGTTTAAATTTACAGAAACTGTTGTGAGAGACAGCTGGTCTGGTGTTAGGAACATTATAACACCACAGCACATTCTTAGGAGAAGATGATATGATTCCCATTTGGAAAAAAATAATAAATGAACAATATGATCCAATATGGATTTTTTTGTGAACAATATGACAAACCAGAAAAAATGGTATTGGAGATTACAGTTTAACATGTAAATGCTTTTCTCACAGTAAAATATGGGGTTAACTTGTTTCGTAATCAACCTGTGTGGTTGTGTTCTGTCTGTATGTGTCTAACTTTATGTTGCATGTTAAATTTCTATGCTAGTAAAGAAGACCAATTTAAATTGCTTATTTATTTTAAAAACCTGTGCCATTTTATATTTCGTGTGAAATGGACCACAAAAAAAAGAGTTAAAACTGTATCTTTTTTCATAGTTCATCTTCAGTGTGGCCTTCATTGTCAATCATTTGCTTTAGAAAAAGCTCTGATGACCGATGCACTTATCTGTAATAGGGTGATGAGGATGTGTGTGTAGATTTCTCAGAAAGCTGCAGTATTATATAGTCCAATTTATCCTGCAGTGTGGACACCGCATCCAAGCATTTCCCCTTTCCTCTGTGACTCATTAAACCAGCACTCTATCTCTGCTGCTACTGGGTATGTGTATGTCCCAGTTTGCCTTCAATAATCTTTGTGATCTGAAACCAACCATTTACTGTATGTACCACGACACATTTGGCAATTCTATCTACAGCAAATTATAGTGGAATTGGATATACAGTTTAGTCAGTTCACATGTTCCCTGGGAATCGAACCCAAGACCTTAGAATTGGTAGGGCTGTGCTCAACCATTTGAGGTACAAGAGTGCTCCAGATAAGCTGTTAGACTGAGAGAAGTTAAAACTGACCACGAGAATTTTGACCAGGTGTTGTTTATACTGCACCATAGATAGATCTTTTTTTATAGAACAATTCATACAGCCTTACACCTATTTTAAGTTTGTGCATGTGTCCGGGCTCTTGTACAGAATTATTATAGTGTGCTGATTCTGAAGGGGTGTTTGCATTGCTGTGCTGATGACTCAGAAATCTAGTCTCAAGTCGTATGTTTGCATGTGTTTCCCATCATCATGCTTTATTTTCATACCTCAATTACCTTTTTGTTTTCTGTACATATGTGCTTGTGTTGAGCGAGCAAGTCAGGTGTCTGCCGTCTGAGTCATGGGTGTTGTTAAATATTGGCTGTCCAGTACCGGTTTTATTTATAGCCTGTTTTATTCTGAGATAACGATGTAAAAAAACGTGCTGTTTCCATGCTGATACACACTGTTGCTGGGGATTGCTGCTCTGGTACCAGTTTACCTGGTGAACCAGCAGGGCCGTACTGTTCACCTGCAAAACTGAATTATGGAGCTGGTTGACCAAAGAGTTTTGCTAGTAAAGCATTAACATCCAATATTGACAACCTGCATTCAAAATACAGCGTAGGTTGAGCCATGCCGGTCCTCTTAGCAGGGTTTGTTTCCACCAATTTCTTTGTTGCGTACAGATTTTATCCTTTTGTGCCAAATGTTTAATGCACACACACATATTCCAGGAGTTAGGAATCATTTAAATAAATTATAATAAAATATTTAGAATTATACTGTAAATGATTTATATAGACACATACACAGCACTGCGACAATGAAGGTTTTCTACTGTATAGCTTACGCTGTCAGTTCCCATAAATGTATGTGACGGCCCTGTATATATATTTACATCCACTACTTTCAGTGTGAAGAGTTGGTTTACTGTATATTAAGGACGTTCCCTGTGCTGTTAGCCCAGTATTTCACTGAATACACACTGACTTGACTGCCTTGTAGAAAAAAAGAGAACTTACTGTCTTAATGCAATCTATGGGGCAGATAATTCGAAAAATAAAACAGGATAAAAACAGGATAAAACAGGTAAAAATATCCCTGAACCATCTCTAGGGACCAGAATATTAAGATTTGGGGCACTTTTGACTTGGCCAGTTAGCAACCCCCTAGTAACACCCTGGCAAAGTCCCCAAAAACCTGGCACCATGGCAGAGAGTTCTGCATGGGCAAGCACTTAGGGTAGGAACCAGCATATTGTAGAGACTTTACATGGGCCAGTAGACAACCACCCACAACCCTGGCAAGCCCCATAACATTTTTCATGGGAAAATCTTTTTTTTAATTTGGTGTTTAGGAGTAGACATTAGCCATGTTAGTTCTAGACAATTTAAAATTAAAGTTTTAAGAGCCAGATGGTGGAACAGCGGTAAGGATGAAATGTCTACAGTACAGTGTGGTCGTGGATAGTTTTGTGGGAAAACATGGTTGCAGTCCTATGGAGTGACTCATTTATGACAACAATCGAACGTCTGTTTTTAAAGTTTTCAAAGAGAAGTGCTTCTGCATATTGAACTGTGAAGCACTGTTGTGTTTCTGTAACAGTGTTTGGAGAGAGTTTACAGGAATAAAACAGAGAGATCAGGACAGGAAAAGAACAACAAGAAAAGAAAGAAAAAAGAAGGCTCAGAATTTCTTTCTCTCTCTCTTATTCTTTTTTAACTTCTGAACCTTTAAGTGGCTGTCCTCTCCTTAAAACCAGTTAACACACACAGAGCCCAAACAAACATACTTTCATATGCGCAATAGAATCTTGTGTTTCAGCCAGTCAAGAGCTCCAACAAACACAGACTGAGCTGTCAAAATGAAATAATATTTCTCATTTCAGGCCATTTATTAATTAAAAAACATGTTAGCAGTTTAATTGAATGATGTTGGAATTTTTCCACAATGCTCTGACTACTATGGCTGAATTCTCTGTGAAAGTAATTGTTAGTTTCTTGGCTTTTGTCAGTGTTGCTATTTGTAATTTTCTGTTTTTAAGTGTTTGGTAGTGTATGTTTATACAGTGTAATGTTTTGTAGGTGTTGATGACAAGCAATGTCAAAACCCAAATTTGCTTTTCAAAATATCCAGCTTTAGAGTATTCCAGACTTTGTTTGGTCCCATGAACAATATTTGGTCACAAGTTTTTCTGCGTTTGACTCAATGGAATACTTGCTTACTACTTGCTGAATAATGTACAGTGTACACTGTATATCGCTCACTGAGTGCCCACAATTCCTCTAAAACCAGCTAACAGACCTGGCTAGAGGACCAGTGAAGCTTTATGCTGAGAATGCTGTTCTAATTTCTATTTGATATTTCTTAAGAAGGGGATGCTGGGATATGTAGTCAGAGTATGTTTTTAGCATGAGGCGAATGTGATACTTGACTGATGAATAATTACTGTCTCCAGCACTGCCGCATGTTAACAAGGCCAATGGTGTGTCTGCTCAGAACGGTTAGTGAGTTTGAGGAATTTACCATCTGTTAATACTAGATGATTTGTGTTTACTTTACAACTTAATTTTGCACAATTTCATCCAAAACTTGTGTTTTTGTGTACCCTTTTAATTCACTTCATTTACACTTCATGAGTCAGTGTGAAAACTAATGTAACACTGAGCCCTAGTGTAAGTTAGAGTGGTGCTGTTATGGGATGGATGGGTTGTCATGGCAACTTTTGAAATAAATTATTTTATACCCTGTAAAATGAATGAGAATTCTTATTTTTTAATATTGAGATACTTTCTCATATCTCAAAATAATGTAAAGACGGTTAAAAGTTAGCTAACAGACTTTATAAAGGGTTGGTCTGAGCCAATGGCATGAGCTTGGGGTGGAACTATCTGTTTGTAGAAGCAGTGGACAAATGTGGGTGGGGCTGTAAGAGAAACCGTTTTTTCAGTACCATTTCGTGGGGTGGGAGATTGTATTTGTAAGGCTTTAAATTGGATTCTGAAAAGAAGTATATTATTGTGATAATGCAAATTATGGTTTTAATATTTTCCCTCACCCACACAGCCTTGGTTTTTGCAGTCTTTTAGAGTTGGAGAAAATTACTATTATTTTAATGAAGTAATACAAAAACAAATGTTTTTCTTTCTTTAGAATTAAGTGCATAGATAGATTATGTACAAGACCATAAACATACATTAGACAAGTTAAAAGAGTTAGAATTGGTTTTGTACTGCTGAGTAATTTCTCTAGATTATTTGGCCTTGCAAAGATTTTAGCTGGTCTTCGCTAGAGATGTGTTACCAATGAGCTGTGAATTAAACAAATATCCCATTGGCTGACAGCTCTAGCCAAAGCAGCGTAGCCGATGAACGTAGCTAGCCATGTAGAGCGTTACCGTGGTTTCAGGACATCTCTAGTCTGCACTATCCAAATATTTGTCAGGCTCCATTTCATTCTCATTTATTCTGGTCTTGGTTCATGTACCCATAACATCTATACATGTTTAGTTGTTTTGGTCACCATTTTCACCACACAGTCTTATCTGTTGACAAGCAGGCTGGAGTTCTCTGACAGGGCTCATGATATCATGGAAATAGTGTTTTGTTTTGTGTAACATGCAGGATAAGAGATTCCTGGGAGGTGATGCTCTCTGCTGTTTTTGAAATGTCAACTGTGTTACATTCCTAGTAAACAGTGAGAACCTAAAACACTAATGCTGGCTTTCGTTTGCTTGTTTCATTAAGTATTTCTGTAAGCAGAGCTATAATCATGGTGCCCAAGCTTGTTGATGAAATATAGATTATGAGGTTGAAATACTCTCTCTTTCTCTCTCTCTCTCTCACACACACACACACACACACTCACACACACACACACACATAAACTTACTTTCTCAGAAGAACAAAGTCTATGAATGATGCACATTGTTGCTGTTTGCTCATGTGTTTGAGGGGGTGACAATGTGGGGGGGTTGATTGAAGACAATGCACATGGTTGACAGAAATGACATTCTTCAAGAGCAATAAACAGCGGCATGCTAAAACCATCTAATAATATGTTGATTGTGTGTGTGTGTGTGTGTGTATTTTTGTCCCAGTTAAAGAAAGTGGACAAAGTAACAGGAAACAGTTGTCACTTCTCTTTTGAGTGCTTAATCCTTTTTTGAGAACAGCTATTCACAGAGTGGCATCTGCATTCTATAAATGAATTCACTCCTGAAATACTCTGTTAGTGTAAACTGACTTTGCTTTGAATCGCCTAGTGTGAACAAACAAATTTTGAGTAGCCCAGACATTACAGTGCAAAGAGAGAATGCAGTTGTAAAGCAAAACACAGTGTCTCTGTCAATGGTGAAACATTTGGGTGTCATCTCTAAAAATAGCTAATCAAATGGGGCCAAA
>JAZGTK010009563.1:0-17167 GCA_036877625.1 Ambastaia sidthimunki | reverse complement strand
GGGAGAAAGATGTTAACCAATTAAAGCTCACTTCGCGCACGACGAAGCTAAGCGGGAGAACCGAATATATGCAAAGATATGATGCCTGCGCACATCGTCAGTAAAGACGGTTTCCGAAGACTAATAAAAACACTCGACAAAAGATACCAGCTGCCATCTCGCACTCATTTCACACGATTTGCTATTCCCGAAATGTAAGGCAGGCGTTGAATACAGGCTCAAGCAGGTGAAATACTACGCCACGACCACAGATATGTGGTCCAGCTGAACGATGGAGCCGTACATGAGTTTAACGGTCCACTATATTAATGACAACTTCGAAATGAAAAGTTGATGTTTGCAAACAGCATTCTTCCCAGAGGATCACACTAGAGAAAATATATCTGAAGGTTTAAAAGAAGCTTTAGCATCATGGGGACTTTGTGAAGAGCAGCAAGTGTCTATCACCACAGACAATGGAACTAATATAGTGAAGACTCACTTTGAACAACTGGACACGATTGCAGTGCTTCGGACACAGACTGCATTTGGCAATTGGTAAATTAGATTTTATTATACATTTATTATACTTTACATTAAGTAACGTGTACTTTACATTATGATACTTTGTAGGGCACACTTTTTTATTAAGAAACAAATTGTGCAAAGATGTTTAATATGAAAACGTATTATAATGTTTTGTAACAGTATTTTCAACTTAGTTGAAAACTTAGTTACATAGTTGGTAACACTTTAAAATAAAGTGCTATTTGTTAACAGTAGTAAATTGTAGTGTTTTCCTTACATTGAATTATTTGTGGAGTTATTTCTGAAGGAAACCGACTGTCCTCAGAAATTTTTGGATGTCATTTTTTTATTTTGCATGTAATGCCTGATAAAGCAGCTGAGCTTTGCTTTGTATACAGCGTTACCAAGGAAACCGCTCTCTGTCCCGCTTTAAGCGCCTCCTACTGGCGGAGAATGAATTTACATATATGTCGCCACTCGCCACAAATACTAATCCATTAGCTAACAATAAACAATTTTCTTTTTCAGCATTTATTCATTCTTGTTAATGTTATTTCATGTCAATACAGCTATTCATATTAGTATTCATATTAGTTCATGGTGCATTAACTAATGTTAACAATGACAACGTTTGATTTTAATAATGTATTAATAAATGCTGGAGTTGAGGTTAGTTGATCTTAATTTATTTCATATTGTCTGTTTTGGCGCAACAGCGGCTACACTTCCTGCGCCGGCTTAAAAGAGCAAGTCTCCCTCCACCCATCCTTACCACATTCTACAGGGGCACCATTGAGAGTGTGCTGACCAGTTGCATCACTGTCTGGTACGGAAACTGCAGTGCTGCTGACTGCAAGACACTGACCTACAGCGGACGGTGAACACAGCTGGAAAGATCATTGGTGCCCCTCTGCCCTCCATTCTGGATATTTTCCCTGCATGATGCTCCTTGGCCCAGGTTTGGTTCAGTGCTGGTAATGCACTGGATGGGGAGTCAAATTATACTTGCCACAAGTGCAAGTCTGATGTGGACTATTTTCTTTCTCTCTTAACCTCTCTGTCACATGCATACACAGTTCAGTTCAGGAGTTCACAGAAGTAGTTTAGTAAAATTTCAGTCTTGATTTTCATAAAAATATTTTCCAATTTTTTGTAGGCCTAATAAATAACTAAAACTTTGTTGTTACATATTGTTTTACTAGTCTTTGTCATTATACAGCCAATTTAACAAATTTAACAATTTAACCAGCAGGAAGCTCAAGTTGGTATGTGACATCATTAATCTGTCTAATGAGTAAGACCCGTGGAGGAATGTGTGAGAGAGTTCTGAGCATACTCTGTTCAGGGCAGAAACTCCGACCACCGATGTTGTTCTCGACTGCAATAGCCCATTGGACTGCGGATGATATCCAGAAGTGAAACTGACATTGATATCGAGGTGTTTACAGAAAGCCTTCCATACTTGGGAGGTGAATTGACTGCCCCGGTCAGACACAATGTCCTCAGGAATACCATAATTTCTAAATACCTGGTGGAACAGGGCTTGAGCCGTCTCCATGGCAGTCGGTATTCCTTTTAGGGGAATCAGCTTGCAAGATTTTGAGAATCGATCTATGATTACCAGAATGGGGTGTAACCGTCTGAAGGGGGCAGATCGGTGACAAAATCTATGGACAGGTGGGACCAAGGGCATTGGGGAATGGGCAAAGGTTTCAACAGTCCAGATGGTAGCTCTTTAGGGGTCTTAGAAGTGGCACAGATCTGGCAAGACTTGACATAATTCATGACTTCTTGGGACATATTAGACCACCAAAATGAATTCTGAATTAGAGATAGTGTTCTAGAGATACCTGGATGTCCCGCGCTGAGAGATGTGTGTACCCACTGCATGACTCGTGGCCGAAGATCCACAGGTACATAAATCTTATTGGGAGGACAATTTGGTGGAGTGGGTTCCTGACCTTGGGCTCTCTGGATCTCTTCCATGATATCCCATGCTATGGTGCCAGTTTAACCGTAGGGGGTAGTATGGTTTCTGGAGGTTGGCTGTCCACTGGGAGATCGTGTCGACGTGAGAGGGCATCTGCCTTGCTGTTCAAAGTCAAAGTCAAAGTGAACTTTATTGTCAATCCGATCATGTAACAGTAATTACACAGAGGACCGAAATTGCGTTTCCCCAAGCTCCAAATGTGCAGGTATTAATAACACAACAACATATAACAAAAGTGCAATCAGACATCTTATCAAATAAGCAATAAACACAATATACACAAACAGACATTTTACACAGTGTGCTTGAAGTCAGTTTGAGGTATATATACATGAGGTATATTGTTGGGGTGCAACGGTAAAAAGGTGCAGTAGAGTAAAGTGCAGAGGGCAAAAATAGCAACATGGAGATATGTTACATGAATGTAAACTATTACGCTCTTGTGCATATAAAGAGCAATTGTGCATTGTTACATGAGTAAATGAACGTTGTTCCATGAATGTAAACTATTATGTTCTTGTGCATGAGAACTTCTTCTTGTGCATAAAGAGCCTCTTGTCTTCAGATGCAACACACTGATGAGTGTCTGTGCTGGAGAGTCCCTCAACCTGCAAGAGACAGAAAAACACTTAAAACAGATTGTAGATTTATGTAATTTTATGGAGAAATAAAAAAATATTGGTCGTTGTAGGTGTAGTGGTTATCTGATGGAGTTTAGTAATCTGATGGCCTGTGGGAAAAAGCTGTTGCTGAGTCTGGGGGTCTTGCACCGCATGCTGCGGTAGTGCTTGCCGGATGGTAGGAGGGTGAACAGGTCGTGTGCTGGGTGGGTGGGGTCCTTGATAATATTGGTGGCTCTCTTGCAGCAGCGGGACAGGTATAATTCCTGAATAGATGGTTGGGCTGATCTGGTGATCTTCTCTGCTGTCCTCACCACTCTTTGTAGAGCCTTCTGGTCAGCAGCAGAGCAGCTGCCGTACCAGACTGAGAGGCTGCTGGTGAGGATGCTCTCAATAGCACCCCTGTAAAAGGTGGTGAGTGCAGAGGAGGGGAGGTTAGCTCTCCTCATCCTGCAAAGGAAGTAGAGGCGTTGCTGTGCCTGGTGGTGTTGGTTGACCATGTCAGGTCGTTTGTGATATGCACCCCCAGAAACTTGGTGCTTTTCACAGACTCCACAGCATTGCCATTGTTGGTGAGTGGGGTGTGTGACGTGTTTTTTCTTGAAGTCCACAGTTATTTCTTTTGTTTTGTTAACATTAAGTTGTTGGTTATTGATGTTGCACCAATTGATGAATTGTTTTACTTCCTCTCTGTAGGCTGAGTCATCATCGTCGCTGATGAGGCCCACCACTGTTGTGTCATCTGCAAACTTAATGATGTAGTTTGAATCATGACTGGCACAACAGTCATGTGTCATCAGTGTGAACAGCAGAGGGCTCAGCACACATCCCTGGGGGACCCCGGTGTTCATGATGGTGGTCTCTGAGGAGTTATTACCAACTCTTACTGTCTGTGGTTTGTCGGTAAGAAAGTCCAGTAGCCAGTTGCAAAGTGGGGTGCTGATGCCTATACCTTGGAGTTTATTCACCAGGTGTTGGGGGATGACTGTGTTGAAGGCGGAGCTAAAGTCAATGAACAGCATCCGCACGTAGCCGTGTTTGTTTTCCAGATGAGCCAGGCATAGATGAAGTGTTGTTGCTATGGCATCATCAGTGGAGCGCTTGGGACGGTATGCAAACTGAAATGGGTCCAGTGTAGTGGGGAGACTGGATATTATGTGGGCCTTGACCAACTTTTCAATGCACTTCATTATGATGGACGTGAGTGCGATGGGTTGGTAGTCATTCAGCGTTGTGGCTGGTGATTTCTTGGATAGTGGTATGATGGTGGTGGCTTTGAAGAAAGTTTACCTGGTGTTCTTACTACCTGGATGATAGGTTACAGTAAACTGAAATCAGGTGAAAAACAAAGACCACCTTGCCTGTCTGGGATTCAGCCTCTTCGCTCCCTTGATATACTCGAGGTTCTTGGGGTCCGTAATCACCTGGAAAGGATGAAGGGCCCCCTCAAGCCAGTGTTTCCACTCAGCAATGGCCTCTTTCATGGAGAGCAGTTCCTTGTTCCCCACATCATAATTTCTTTCTGCAGAAGTTAATTTGCGAGAAAAAAATGCACAAGGAAAAGGTTTACCTGGTGTTCCATGACGTTGTGATAGTACTGCCCCTATACCACAGTCTGATGCATCTACCTCCACCACGAATGGTAGTTCAGGGTCTGGGTGTTTGAGGATGGGAGCAGTAGTGAAACTTCTTTTCAGGTTCTCGAAAGCTTGAACCGCTTCAGAGTTCCAGGTTAACTTCTTAGGTTTACCTTTAAGTAGTGAGGTTAAGGGGCCTGCAATAACACTATAATTACGACGGTAGAAATTTGCAAATCCCAGGAAACGTAATTTATTAATAGTGCCAGGTTGAGGCCATTCTGTGACTGTAGTAACCTTACTTTTGTCCATTTCCACACCATAGTGACTTATGTTGTATCCCAAAAAGGTGGTTTGTTTTACATAGAATTTACATTTTTGAAGCTTGACATACAATTGATTCTTTAATAGACGTGCCAGTACCTTTTTTACATGGTTGATGTGTTCCTCCTCAGACTTGGAGTAGATTAGAATGTCGTCAATGTAGGCCACCACACTCTCGTTGAGTAAATCTCTGAAGATCTCATTGATAAATGATTGGAACACAGCCGGAGTGTTTGCCAGACCAAAAGGCATGACCAAATACTCATAATGCCCCGTCATTGTCAGGAATGCCGTCTTCCATTTATCTCCAGCCTTGATACAAATGAGGTTGTATGCGCTTCTTAAGTCTAGCTTCATATACACCTTGGCCTTGGTTTTGGAGGGAAGCTGATGGCAGTGATATAAGTGCGGGAGACGCTCTGGTGGAATTTAAAAAAATAACTGTAATCCTGGAGTTATTCTACCTTTGGAGACCTTGTTCGGATTACACTTTTATCCTATCGTCAAAGAAGCCCGATCTCCCAGCCCTCTAAGAAACCCGCTGTTTTTTACCTAAAAACTATAAAAACTACGCCTTTTCCCTTTTCACCCTGATGGCTACTTGCCAAATTTTACTTTACTACATAATGCCCCGAGTTCCAACTTTCTAATTTTGTTTCTAAATGTTTTTCTTTATCTCATTTTGTTTTTTCTTTCTAAAAAACCCAAGGGTTAATGTAAAACTTTGAGTTGTTCTGGTGCGCAGCGTGGGGTGTTTAATGAAACTGAGGCCCGTATTTCTTTTTCTGTTTGGGAGTCACCTGAACTGCTTCAACAAAGAGGGATAAACAGAGTTTTGAATTGTGAGAATCAGAGTTTTCAACTCAGCATGATCTGCCTTCTGCACTTCCTACACCTGGTAAAACACTTGAAAAGATGGATTAGCAATCTCTGGTTCACACAGACAACTGGACTATGATGTTTCAGAAAATGGATAGACACACCAGTACTCTTAATGATTTGGCAAAACAAATGGGGCGGAATCGTTATCATTTGGAGGCCAAACTTCTTTTATTTTCAGAAAATACAGAACAACACTTTTCAAAACTTAACACAAGTGTTTCAGAAAATAAAAACAAAGTGGACAAGGACCCAGTGGTGGGAACATAGGGGAGAGTGGGGACGGTTGCAACACTTTTTGCATTTCCTTCAGTTTCTCAGAGACAGTCATTTTGCAATTTCCTTATACAAAAACTCCACTTGGTCTAAAATGCAGCAACTAGAGTTACAGGAATGAAAAAGGATAACAATATTAGCCCGGTTTTACTAATTACCTATATTTAATTAACAAATCTTACTAATTACCTATAAGGCAATGAATGGTAAAGCTCACACGGTCATTTTAAATTTAGATTAAAGGGCAATCTCTTTAATCTATTCTACACACAGTAAAGTAGGTGTTCTAAAAACCTAAAGTTTTATGGCTCAAATTTGTTAAAGGATTGTTAGGCTGTGTTAATTAGGTCAACCAGAACGGGACACCTCCCATAGTGGATACTCCCCATGCATGGCATGAAATGGTACGCTAATCTCAGTCTCTCTGTCTTTCTTTTCACTAGGTCACTGTAGTCAGCAGGATCTTGTCCTTATCCAGACCAGACAAGGGATATAGAAAGGAGGTGTGGAATGGCTCCAGAGTCAGACAGGGTCAGCATCAGAGTCCAGCAGAGCTGAAACGGAATTTAGATCAACACCAGAGATAACGAAGGAGAGGCAGACGTGGGGGAATTGTGCAACTTAGATGGACAGACCTCAGACCTCCTGTCCCCTCTATTATTCTTGGAAATTAATAATAGAAATGATTGATCCTGACTAAGATGGAGGAACTTTGTCTTAATGCTAGATCATGATTTGAGGTCTGGGATAAATTTTATGGCGTTTGCAGAAACCTGGTTGCATAAGCTTTCTTGTAGAGGTGTGTACAGATTTGGGTTGAGAGAAAGCAAGTCCTTGGGAAAGGACGGGGAGAAGGCATCTGTGAGTAACAGGTTGTCACATTTTGCCCTAGTTTTTGTCTTTTCTGGCCTCTAGTGGCCGCTTTCGGGACTGCTGTTTAAGTTAATTGTATTATCTGTGTCACCTGTGTGCCTCGTTAAGTTCGGTCTACTTAAGCAGCGCTGATCTTAGTATTGTCCTCTTCAGTACCAGTAAGTCCTTGTATGCCTTCATAGTGATTCGTATTCTCTCGAGCTAGAGTCATATGCTATTGTTTCTAGTAGTTTCTGGGAAATCTTCCTGTGGTTTTGTTTCCTGTTGATTCTAAAAGTATTTATTTTGCTACTTTGTTTTTTGGAAAGATCCGGTTAAGTTCTTGTTCATATGCTGTAAAGATTTTTGTTAAATAAACTCCTCTGGACTGCATTAAGTGTTTCATCTCTGGGTTTCCTCATCAATCACCTGTGGCTCAGTGTTAGAGCGTTCACCCTTCACGCTGGAGACGCAGGTTCTAGTCCCGTGTCTGACACAGGTGGTGCAATCAATATATGTGATCAGTTGCAACCCTGACGCTAAATACCTCTGCCTTAGTCTGAGACCTTTTTATCTTCCAAGGGAGTTGAAGTGTGTAAATTCCCCCTAATAGTAATACATCTAATACCGCTTCATGTACATCAGACTGTATTCAGAAATAGTTGCAGCATACAATGGAACTCCTGTTTTTTTACTTCAATAATTGTAAACTAGAGCCATTCTGACCACACTTTGTCAGGTATGTCAAATGTGTGACAACAATAAATAATGTTCTGGACAAATGTTCTGGTAATATTAGAGATGCTTAATTAATGATTTTCTTAATGATATAGTAAGGTTAGAGATATAATGATATAAAGAGATTTTACAATGTGTTTTATGTGAATATAGAATATAGATTAATTGTGCACTTTCTAGATGTGACTTTACTTTTTAGGAAAAATTGTGCAAAGACATTTACTAGTCCAGATGATATTCCAGCTTCCAAGCCTGTGCAGAGGAGTTAATCTATGCATGGTGTCCAATTTTCTAGTATGCATTAGATAACCGTACAGTACCCCCTTTATGGGAATAGACTGAAAAAATATGAAAAGTATGTAAAAAATTGTTGTGTACACCTCTACCCCTATAGGCAGGTAGATAACTTTTTTATTGTTTACTTTCTATTTTATGTCAGAAGTGGGACTCGAACTCAGGTCTCTGGTGTGAAAAACTGACTTTACCTTTGTGCCACCGGAGTTGGGGGCTAGGGGGAGGACTTGCAAAGTTGTGGACCCAAATGCACAAATCCAGAGCACGGTTCAGGGTAAAATGTTGGAAAAAATGTATGAAACCTGCAGGACAACCAGCAAGGCATTGCAATAGTCTAGTCTTGAAGTCATGACTGTATGAATAATCTTTTCTGTTTGTTAAGTGGTTAAATTGTTAAATTTGTTAAATTGGCTGTATAATGACAAAGACTAGTAAAACAATATGTAACAACAACGTTTTAGTTATTTATTAGGCCTACAAAAAATTGGAAAATAGTTTTATGAAAATTGAGACTTAAATTTTACTAAACTACTTCTGTGAACTCCTGAACTGTATATGTATGTATCTGTTTCTGTAAGGTAGTGTATGCATGTGACAGAGAGGTTAAGAGAGAAAGAAAATAGTCCACATCAGACTCGCAGTTGTGGCAAGTATAATTTTGACTCCCCATCCAGTGCATTACCATTACTGAACCAAACCTCTCTTGGTCTCAAGTAACTCTCCAAACAAACAATGCAGAAGTCCTCTTCTTTGACAAGCTTCAATGCATCAATGTTGTAAAAAGGGACTGTTGCAACTGTCCCCACACTGTCAACCAGGATGAAACTTGCTATTCTAGCTAGATACAATAGCTTTGATAGCTATGATACACTTGATGATCAAAACACTTGATAGCTATGCCTATTAGGAGCTAAGAAAACACAGATTTAAATTATATGAATGAATAATGCTTCACAAAAACAGTTTAGACAGTATGAGAAATATTGTGAACATTAAAAAAATACTTTTTTACCTCAAAGTTAGTTTTTACCTGAAGGAATGGTCACATATGCCTGATTTCTTTTAGATAAGGGGAGGGGTTAACTAAACATGTGCAGTATTAGTGTCATCACTCTGGCTCATTCCTGTTTGGAGGAATAAGTCATGTTGCAACTGCCCCATGTTGCAACCGTCCCCACTCTCTCCTACCTCAGCAATTGGTGGTTCCAATCAGTCTTGGTCTTTGGAATGGCAAAGCTGTGGTTGACACGGGTGCCAGTTACACTCTCCTACTTGAAGGCGTGTGGAGAGAGTTGAAGAGGCCATCAGAAGACTTAAAGCCCTGGCTGAACAGTCCTTTGTATCTTACCAATGGAGAAACAGAGACACCTTTAGGCTGGGGGGAAGTCACAGTTGAATTAAACTGTAATACTACTCTACCAGTGGCAGTGCTAATTCCCTAAGCACTAGCCTATCAAGTTGTTCTTGGTCTGGACTTCATGTGTCATAGTGGCATGCAGATACATTGTTCTTATTAGCAGTATAAGTTTAAAAACCAACCAGAGATTTACCTTTTCTTGCAGAGGAATGAGCCAACCTCCAGGCACTGCACACCACAGCCATGTCCGGTCAAGGGACCAAAGAAGGGTAAACTACATCTCCTGACATCTAGACCACCTCTTTAGAGCTCCTTGCTTCTTGCAGCGCTGACTCCACAAGACTATATTGATCTTGCAGTAGATAAGAGCGACCTGCAAACCTGGGAAAAGCCTAGACTTAGATCTTGGATGGCTACCCTGACCTCTGTACTTTAAAGCCCGGAAAGACCAACATCCTCCAACACCGCATCTATACCAGTACAGAGGTACTCATCAAGCAGAAGCTGTATCGACTGTCAACTGTTAAACAGGCACTTGTTGAACAGCAGCTGATGGAAATGAGAGACAATGGGATTGTGGAGCGGTCTTTTTCAGGTTGGGCTTCTCCAGTTGTTTGAGCATATAGTGTCCGACATTGTACTAGCAAGTTCACATACCTCTTTAATATTATCTTTAGTGATCTTAGACTACTGGAGGTGAACATAATTTTTGCTGATGTGTATAATATTCTTACTGAAATTACGTTTAGGTTTGGACAGCATGTTTTAAATTGCTTTGATGTCAGGTGCTCTGGTTCCTGGTAAACATTTGACTATTTGGTGGCTGGTGCCTCTGTTTTCATATTCCGTACAATAGAATTAACAAGTCAATGTCAGTGAGTGGGGAGAACCTGTTTTAAACTGTAATCAGAACAGAAGAGCAGTGTTTTGTCCTGCTGCTATGCCATCTCACAGTCTCAAAATTTCCGGAAGTTTTTAACCGGAACTTGTGTCATACATGTATGCAACGAATGCCAAGCCACACACTTTGCTTCCCTATTGTCAGTGCATGCACCCAGACAATTACATTTCCCACTGCACATTTTTTTTAATTTTAATGAATGTAAAGAGAACATGACAGTAGCAGTAAAACATGGAGCTTGCTTTTACAAAGTTTAAAGTTATACAGACAAATGTTTAAGAATGTTCTGTTTTGGTAATTGTATATTACAATTATATTAATTGAAAAAAAGATTGCACTTTAACATAAGCACATGTGTTTTATATGCTTTTCAAAAGAATAGTTTGCTTTTTTTTAGATAATGTTGAATCTTACAAAACCTCAAATGTTGAAGAATTCTCTTGTCTTTGGATAATATTAAGTGTCTGTAGATATAGTTCTCGGTCATTTAGCTGTGATATCAAGGAATTAATTAAGCCATGCAAGACAGCAAGGTTCTAGTCTGACTTTTGTGCTTCAGCATTTTTGGCACTAAGATTTTTATCAAGGCTTGACAACACCTGTACAGTTACCTTACATACCTGCATGCAATACATGTAGTTTAAAGGTTCAGTTATTTCACCATGTTTTAATTTCCAAAAATCAGATGTAGAATCATTGTTGAGACCTTTTCTATTAAGTTTACAAACTGTAGGTCCAACTTTTTCACTCCATAATGCAAGCAATATTTCATGGCTGCTTATATTCCCTTCCATCCCTGAGGAGATAATCTGAAATATGTTTGGATTGTACAGTAATGGGACCATTTAATTTAATTTAGATCCTTCTATGTTCTGTTTCACACAATTCATGCAAATGTAGACATTTTCTACCCTGCTTCAAAGCAACGAAAACAGACTTACCCACTCTGTGGTCAGACGGCCTTTTACCCATTCAAAGGACTAATTTTGAAAAAAGTCCTTGTTCTGCTGACAGATTAAATTGATGACAGATTAAACTCCCGGGTTTCGGCACCAAACTGTAAGGGTGGTTTCACTACAGTGGTTTAAGCTGTAGGAATGCTGAAATGACTAGAAAATTGTTAACAGCAAGGTGGTATAAAACTGTGTATTTTCTGTCAATTTCCATTGTTATGATAGCTAAATGTGGGAGAGTGTTGCTATAATAAATATATTGTATTGCATTAGGTAGGTTTAAATTATTAACAAAGAATCAAAACTAGTATAGTTGTGAGAGTTTATTAACATTGCCAAATGAGGTTATTCATGAAATGCTTACAATGAAAATGAATATAATGGTAGATAATGTATGTATACAATTAACTGTGTATGTGGAGAATATTACCTTATACCTGAGATATAGAATGAAAGATAGATAAAGCAGGAAAGACAGGGAGAACAAATGAGTCTTGGAAGCTGGGCCTAGTGGCCTGAACCCCAGAGCTCAGGTAAAGAAGAAAAGTGCAAAGAAAAGAGCACAAAGGGCAAGGGAGCCAAGGAAGAGAGCATAAATGAAAAAGTGCAAGTAGGAAAAGAGCCAACAGGAAAAGATTCAAGGAAAAAGAGAGAGCCAAGGAAAAAGAGCATCTCTTACATTCCGTTTTTATCCTTTCCTTGACCATGTGACTGAAACCAAACCTAAGACAACCACAATGACCAATCAGAAGACCATGTTTAACCCCCACAAATGGCAGACCCTCACACACAATACAAACAGCTCAGCCAAATGACTTTGATTGCTATCAGTTCAACTGTGGGTTCAGGAATGCAAAGGGTCACTTTAGGCAAGATAAAAGGGGTTGTAAATTCCATTTAATTTTCAACCCTACACGCCGGAATGAAAGAATAGTTCCTAATCATATCTGCCTAGAAAATCGCAACTTTTCACTTTCTGCTGGTCTTAGTACATGATATAACTACAAAAGAGTCAAGTTTTAAATAGGAAAAATATCGAAACTCTTTGGTCATTTTTGAACACAATGCTACTGGTCTAATTGGATTCAATGAAAAATGCTAAGCTATGCTAAAAGTGGTACCGCCAGAACCGGTACGCGGCTGGAGTATTAGAAATATTAAGTGTATGAACTGAATGTTTTCTGATGCATTTCACATCAATATATTAATTAAAGCACAATAAATGGTTTGGGTGAGTTAAATATTTTCAAAAATTGAGTTTTTTTTCAAGGTGGGCTTAAATGGTACAGTGACCCAAAAAGCAGATAGCATATGCAAACTAGATTAAAAAAAAGAGATATAATATAGATATAATATATGCAGACTAGATATAAAAAGAATAACTATAAAATCAAGTTAAAAGCATAATATGTTCTAAACATAATTAAATATATTTATCTTTTTTATTTTGGTGTGAATATATCTTTATTTCCTTAGTAATCACTGTGGAACCATTTAAGCCCAGTATGTTCCATTTAAGCCCATCTAATGTATTTAAATAGGAGATTGCTGAAAGTATGATGTTTGGTACATTTTTTCTGTAATTCAGTGACTTTGCTATTCTTATATCTCCCTGACATCATTAACTAGACTACATAGCACATCACATACTGTGAAGTACTTTTTGTTATGTAGCTTTTTGCAATTGAAAGTCTTCACAAAACAAAGCTAAAAGAAATGAAAGTGGCTGATCAGTATGTTTATTTAAGATATTTTTGATGCACTGTAATGTAATTTACAACTTTTTTAAAATAAATACATTTATTTTGTCAATATTTTATAAAATTTTGTAAATATTAAATGAAATGTTAAATACTGAAACTTGTTTGTGGTGGTTCATACTTGGAACTCAATAATTACACCTCACTCCCTGACCGCTACTACTGCTCCAATTATAATATTTTGTATTACAAACAGTGTGTCTTTTTTTTATTAGTCATGACTGCAAACTGAAACCTGGCCATCTCCTGGTCCACTGTTTGGCACTGCCCTGAGTGCTGACCCTGACTCTGCCTTGAACTGGTTTTGCCCAGTGACTGGTTGAGAATATCAATGATGTTTTGAACAGCTGCTGATGCAGCAGCATCTCCACCAACATTTGAGCCTTGCTGCAGAATAAAGACCATTCTGAGATAACATGACATCTAAAATCACATCCTTTCATGTAACTTGAATATAATGTTGGGATATACATTTTCTAAATGCACTCAAACCACTCGGTCAGACTACATTATATAAGTGCAGCACATCAAATGAAAATACTATAGTAAATTGCAGTATTTGCTATAGCTATTTGTAGTAAATTGTAGTATAGTACTATGGTATTATGTAGTTTTAACTAGATCACCTGCAGTAAATATTATTTTTTACTATAATATTTGCTATAGCAAGGTTTAGAAACAATGTAGTACCCATGTGTTTAACTACAGTTTACTTATATCACATATATATTTGTTTTGAAAAGTATTTTATTTGGGGTGCATTGCAGACATGTAAATGACAACTGGCATAATTTACACGTTACAAATAACGATTACTGCATACTGTGCAGGAATAATGGAGCGTTTGTTTAGATATCATTACATTAACTTACTGGAGGGTGAGTTGAGGGCCCAGCTGAGGACGATGAAGGCACTCCGTTCCGCTCCTCCGAGAGCTCATTTGGAGTCAAAATGTGTCATGAATGTTTTAATAACTTAGATAATTACTAATTAACACTCCAGCTACACGATATCCAATTCCATGTCGCTTTCTAAAGTCCTGCCACTGAGGTTTCCACTTCCAGGTCACATAGCGGTCGATCAAAATCTCACTAGCTAATGAGAGTAAACGGCTATTAAGTCCCGCCCACACGTAAATTTGCGAAGCATAAATGAAAACTATGAAGCCGTAAACAAAATCTTTTGCAGCGCATTCATGAACCTAGATTTGCGAAAAGGAAATTTAGAAAAAAGATTCAAAAGAATACGGTTTGGTTGAAAACCACGTTACGTTTTTGCTATTGAGTTTATTATTTTTATTTTCAAAGCATTTTTCTTCGTTCACATTGTTTATTTTTGTTCGTTTCTTGAAAGTTTGCGTTCTTTCTTTTTGGCACAAATTTACTCGCATAATATTGCCCACAATTCATTGCAAAAGGTGACGCTATACTAAATTGGTAAACCACACAAGTGGTCCTTCACCGAGTTAAATAATAAAAATAATAATGAAGAATGCTAAAATACAAGAAAGTGTTGTATTTTGATGTGTGTGATTTTTAACATCACAATGTCGTTTAGGCAACTACGGTCTCTTCCGTTACGTGTTAGTATGTCCCAGTACTTGCATACTCTTTTGCTCCGCACTAAAATGTATGTACTTTCCAATAACGAAAACAGTACATATCTTTGGGGCATAGTATAAGTAGACGAATTGTAACGCAGCTCAAGTCTGCCCCAAAATGCACTGCCATGTGCCCTCGTGGACTGGCGCCTAGTGCCTTATAGGTCTTCACTAGATGACTCGGAGGATGTCCAGAAGGGCGGAGTGTGCCATTTGGGACAGGACCAGAGAGGCAGCGGGCGACCGTATAACGCGCGACCGCTTATTCGTCATTTTGGAAATTTTGATAAAAAAAATAAGATGTTTTCCAGAGCTGTATGAAAGGCCACCGAGGACTGTTTAAATATAAAGAACGAGCATTTTTCTTTCAAGTAAAAACAGGATAAACGTTTCTCCCGCGAAGGTTGTTTTGACGAATGTGCTCACGCGGATCGCGTCTCTTTCCTTTTGTTCGTTTTCGATTTCTGATGTTGAGTGTGTGATGAGTAGATACTTATACAGTATCTATCTTACAGTATCGTATACCGTAATTCACGTTTTCTTCTCGGATCTGAATTAAAATCTGGTCTGAAATAAACTCTCCGTGGGACGCCTCGCGTGGTATTCGGCCTGGACTCTGAAGGAGTGAGTGTTTATCCTGACATACACTTTAAACTTGTTAGAGATCTGTGTGTGTGATGTTAATATTCTGTGGTCACATAAAAGCTCATATTCAGTACAGGCATACCTATACTTTATTTGTAAAGGATCATTAGGTTTGCTTATAAACACTCATTAACAAAAAGTAACATGGCAGTACCATGTTTTCTGGACATGTTTCATGATAATGCTGTACTTTGACGTATTTGGAGTATCATGCTAGTACCTGGGTATATGAATATAGTAGTCATCCAGTTACTGTCTGATACCATCACTATGGCATATACTGCACCACTATAAGTATAATGGGATAGGGTTTCTATAGTCATCAAACCTGGGAATGTCCAGGATAGTAGGAACTGTGATTTACAACCATGGGAATAATAGAATTGTGAACAATTCTTAAAAAGTTCTATAGTGAAAATGTTTTCTTATAGTTAAGCTCTGCTTCATAATGGTTTATTGGATAGAAATTATACATTTTAAGCAAAATCTTTACAACATTATTTTTGAAAATTATAATACAGTAATCAAGAAAGGCATGATGAAATGTTATTTGTCAAAAGTTAATGAGATGCCTCAATATCAGTTTTTGACTCTGTATGGGACAGTTTTTAAATAAATAAGTTTTTAAATTAAATATCTGGACAGAATAGAGCGAAATAAATGTTACAGTTTATGAGCAATACTGTCACTTTACTCTATTCCTTCTGGTTTTTTTTTTGCAATGTAAATTTTTATTTTTTATTTAAAGGGGTGCTTGTGGTTACAAATATCTGCTTTAAGTTCAAATCAGGTGAACTTGATCAAGACATACAGCTAAGTTAAGCACTATATAAGACAAAGGTGTCATTTACCATTATAAACAATTTATGCATAGATGTTCAGATATTAATACATCAATGTTCATTTATCGCTAACTTCTTAAGTCAGCGTAAAATAAAAGAGTGTTCAAACTAAAGAAGGTGCAAATGGTTAATGTTTATTTTCACTGGTAATGATTATTTTATGTTTATTGCATATTAATTTAATATTTATTTAATGTTTTTTGTGACTTGTCTTGTTGTTACCAAAGTTGATAGTTGATGTAAATTTTGCATTAATTATGTTGAAGAACAGAACTGCAAAATCAAAGCAGCTTTTGTGAACATGCCCCTCATCTGATCAAACAAACAGTCTTGCCCCTATCTTTTGGATGGTCAAGCTAATGTTTGCATGTATTGATGTACGGGTTGCTGAAAATCGGGCAGATTTTCATAGTGTTAACAGTTTTCAAGTAAATTAACCTTCATGTGGCTTTAAGTTGTCTTTGCCTATTACACTGGGAAAAAATTGTTTCCACCAAGAAACAGTTACACACTTTACCTTTCAGCTATTTTAATTTCCAGTTTGACCTTTCTAGTTTTTTTGCTGTTGGTATTTCAATAATAGTGCACTCACAGTTGCTTTTGTGCTGTTCCACAGTGAGTACAGCTGTCCTAATATGCAGTACGACAACACAATTGCAGGTTTAATATTGCTGTTAAACAACAGTTCTATAAACAAGGCACAGGTTAATAGATTTAATTTAAAATTTTATCTATTATCTATTCATCAAGTGATAAACACAATACCACAAGTTTTTTTCTTTGTTTTTGCTCTGTCAAAAAAATCTGTTACAATGATGCAAAGCATCAAATTATACAGTGCTCAGCATAAATGAGTACACCCCACTACATTTGTCAGAAAATCTTTAGTTTGACCTTTCAGAATCAACATTTTCTATGAGATACTATACGACAAAATACTCCCACAAAAGTGGGCCATTGATTGCAAACAAGATTTGTTAATTTGCACACACAAAAAAGTGATTTTCCTAACAAATTCATTCAAGCCCATGTTGCAAAAATGAGTACACCCC
>JAZGTK010009562.1:0-17168 GCA_036877625.1 Ambastaia sidthimunki | reverse complement strand
AAACAGTCTTAATGACTATATTTAGGTTGCCTTAATGTGTTTATCAGTTTTGCATTTTAAGACACAACACAATAGATAAAGATGCTATTATTGTTGTAGCCTGTCAGTCACTGTGGGTGCAGATTAACAGTCTCAGGATGAACATAAAGTTTAAATCGCAGCTTTTTGTGGCCATAAAATCATAAAATCTCATATTTCCATTGTTGATGACAAAAGGCCTGAACAGACACTTTTGCCAAACTTATTTAACGTCTATTTTCTTTGTCTCCTTGGGCCATTTGAACATGCTGTTTAAAAATTAACACAGTTGTTTTTCTGTCTCTTTGCAATGCACAAGGCACCCAAACGTTTCACTAACATTCTCAGTGTGGTAGGACAAAACCACATTCCCACAGTAAGTTAAATATTTTATAATGAGTGAACAAGGGAATCATCAGGCAAACTGGCAAACTTTCAGTTCTGGGCTATTTAGTTCCTTTTCCATAAGTGGCTACACATCTAAAGTGGCTTGATTCATTACCCTCCAACTCTCAGCAGCAGATGATTTCGAACCCACAGCAGGAGGATGGTTCTGAACACTAAGCAGTAAATGAGTACCCGTCCCTCCGTGGGAGAACGGTACTGAACCCTCTGCGGTGGGTGGGTACTCAGGGATCTGTGCTAATTTAGGCCCAGTTGGAGCTTTAGTGTGTCAAAAGTTTTTGAGTCTAGCATTAACAGTGTGAGAGTCATGACCCACATCAACCTGCTGATTTTGGGTACTATCAGAGCCCAGTGGTACGGAAGGAGTCCAGGGTTCGAATCTGGAATAAGGTGCAAATTCGAAACAGCGCAGAAAACTGAGGAGCATAAGGGTGAGAATTGACAAAGCAACTGGTTTCTCGTCTGAATTATAGCAGGAGTGCAGAGAGTTGTTAAGCAGCTAATGAGAACGTTGGTGGTGAAGGGTGGTCTGCTGTCTGTGAGTACCTTAAAGCACAGAGATGCAAACTCATGAGATAGGAAAACATGACACATTAAAGGCCTGAGGTATGTTCCTAAGGTATGTTTCATATAAATGTGAAAGACATGAAGATATATTTCAGGACACTGTTGATATATTAAGTTTGCAGAATAATAGCATGGCATAAAACACAAGCTAGTATTGAACACGACTATAATTACAATACTATATCACACATTATTTATCAGCAGCATGTGACTATAGTTTTAGGGTTAGAAAGTTTCTTTTTAAATGCCATCTCACCTGTGTTGTTTTGGTGGCCTTGGTTATGAGTCATTAATCATTTTTAGGTGGGCAGACACAAAATTCTCTGAAAAATGGGTACTACTGTTTTGCCCTATTGTTTTTCATTAATTCTATTGTTTGTAAAGTGTTAATTAAAAAGCAAGCAATGCATAATTGTTTAAAATGAAAACGTAAAGGCTAAATGCCATTGATTTGATTTATTAATATTTATACTAACATTTAGGTTTATAAAAGGAGAGTGTTCAATAGTCTATTCATTTTTTTGTTGTTTTTTTTGGTATGATAATTTAGAACCTATTCCTAAATGATCAACTACTGAAATACTGATATTGTGAAAACTATTTGAACGTATTATTTTCCTCCACACACACCTATAAAACAAGTTAAGAGTGTAGTGTGTGTGTTTTGACACTTTACAAACACTTTAAAGTGTGCTTTACTGTTAGGCAAAAACAGATCACAACGTGTTTGAAATTCAGAAAGCCCATCATAAGAAATTTGAGCTACAGAAAACAGCTGGATCACCTTAGGCTTTTGGACTGTGGGGCATTGTGGAAGAGACATCTGTCTATGCATCTCTCCTTTGCAGGCAGAGGGAATTGTGGGAAAGATTCTCTCTAGCTCTTTGTAGTGTTTAAACAGATGGGCCCTCCAGCCACAGGAATCGCACACTCTCTTTCTCTGTATAACCCAGATACACATGCACACACCACCAAACAAGAGCAGTGGCAGGGAGGAGAAAAGGATGCCCTCAGAAAAACATGAGACATATTGGCAGAAGAGATTAAGAGAGAAAGAGGAAAGAGAGAGACATTTGGACGGGGGTAGATTTGTAAGGGGAGGAACACAGAGGAAGTGGATGGAGACCAGAGCAATGGACTAGTTCCAGCTGCTTTTTACATTCAGTGTTGTTGGATAATGCAACTGTTTCAGTGCGGTGTCTGCTGGCTATATGGTATTCAGCCCTCACTCTGAGAGCCAACAACTTAAGACACTAATACAACACTTCAAACAGGGCCAAAAGTACTGACACCAAAAACCCACCACGTTTCATTGTCATTTATTATTATATAGTGTTTGAAGGCCTTTGAAGTTCATCCATTATCTGTATCTATGTCTGTACCTGTTGCAATAGCAAAATCATCTGTTTTGTATATGCATTCGGATAGAATCAGATGTGGGCAGGGCTTAACATGAAAATAGGTAACAGTGAATTTGAAAGCCAACATATTACTCAACATTATCCCTCCCTTATAACAATGATGAAAAAATGTTAAAAAAATCTTTTGGTTACAGTTAGAGACTTCTTTTGATTTTGGTACATGCTGCTACAGACACGTTTTATTGCAGCAGGAAAACTGGAGAAAGATGAAAGGTGGAGAGATAGCGGGAAGGGAGCGGAATAGCACACAGTCAGCTCAAGTGTTCTGATTAATAGGATGTGAAACTCTGTTGGTTTGACAGGCTGCTGTAGAACAGCAGCTGCATGCGTTCAGCTCTCACCACACCTCAATGATTATAGTGAGGCTGCTTAAAACACACACGCCCTCACACCCACGATACACACATAAGCAGTTTTTAAAATGATGCCTTTTTTTCGTGCAAGCAATATAACCACGTTTAGCTAGCAAAATGCATGCACTGAGGTAACTATATACTGCCTGTTAGCCTCATTAAGTCCATATAATATCCCATAACACACACACACACACATATGTATATATATACTGTATATAGTGTAGGTATATAGTAGTTGTCTAGCCCTCAGCCAATAGCAATGCACAGGTGAGGGCCAGAGGGCATGTGCTTGTGGCAGTGTTCCACCCAAGAGGAGGAGCCAAGTTTTAAAGTTGTGTTTGCAAACAGTAACGAAACTCCTGCATAGAGCACCTTTGATGAAAGCATGCCTTTGCACTGGCATAGAAGTTTGTGCAAAACCTGATGATCCATGTACAAATAATCCCAGCATGATTTAAGAGCGTTCCAATGGGCATTTGTCTGCGTATTACGTGCTTCAGTGGAAGCAAAGAAACTGCCTTTTGTACAAAGGAGTTACAGTTATGTCCACACAGTGCAGTGCAGAAGCTTAAACCGTTGTTTTATTTATTTGTTTTTAAATTCCATTACATCTGCCCTGAATAGCGTTTACTGAAATGGGAAGGACAGGCTAGCTAGCTAAATAAAAAAAAAAAACTAATAAATAAATAAATAAATAAATAAATAATAAATAAAATAACTGTATCTTTCTAACATAAACTCAAATTAGATGACTGATTATTTTGCACCTGAATCTGTAAATAAATAAATGGAAAACACGTCATATTACCAGCAGTTCAGTGTTTAACAATAAATCACACCGGTAGAATGATGAGTGTTTGACTGTAAGTCTACATAACTGATTTACAATGTTTTCTTTCTTGTGTGATGAAAGGGAAATCATACAGAGTTATTCATAGAGCATGAGCACATACAAAGCGAAGCATTTAAATGGAGTTTGTGTCAGACAGTACAGGAACACAAACGAACTAAACACAGGATCAAAAGGGTCTTTAAAGTGATAAGTCTGTCAGGGAGTGCTGCTGTCATACTGGTTTGTAGCACACAGAACAGCAAGCAGTCTGTCTACTCGACCCAATCGACTATGATTTTAAGGGCCATGGTAGGTTGGTTGTCATGGTAAGGCTCAGCCACTCTCGTCAGAAGATTCCATGACATCATAGCGTTATCCTGCACTACTGGCCAATCAGAAGCTGGTGAGTGGAAATGTAGACTGAGGAGGAACCCACCAGCAGGACCATAGAGTACCAGATGGCTGAGGCGTCTGGGAGCCGATAGCAATCACTTTTTTCTGTCTTTCTCAATCCGCCTTTCTCTTTTTTACTCGTTAGTCTTGTTTACAGAATAAGAACTTTTTCTAAACATATGGACATGCTATTGTGTCTCAACAGCAATATGTATAATAAGTTATTCATTATTGGGTTTAGGCCCTTTAGGCTAGTAGCTATGGTTAATTGATTAAATAAAGCCTCTTTTTCAACAAAGTTTAATTATAAAAAGACATTATAAAAAGAGACATTCCTATTTCTTGATTACTTGCACATACTCTTTTCCAACACACACACAGAAAATTGACAGTGTAAAAAAAAGACTTCAAAGATTTGAACGTTTTTTCTGAAGTTGTAACAGAAGAGGGCGAGAGAGCAGGAGCAAAGCAAAAGAACATGAATGCTAGGAAAAATATTGCACCACCTTTTATAATCCGTCTGGGATTAAGGGTTTCCCTTAACAGGGATGACTCGCTGTGCCAAATAAACTGAATGATTTATTTTAAGGCAAATAGAATCAGTATGGATAAAACAGACTAGATGGAATTTTGTTTACTTTACAGCAGATGATCCAATCAGTCAAGAAGAAATCTTATGAAATTCTCAAGTCAATGTTCTTCAATATTCACGATTCTTCAGAGAGATCTGCACCTGTCTGACATTATTAATCATCATTATATTGGTAAACACTATGCTTCATAGCAACATGAAGTCATCGGCCCACACACACACACACACACACACACACACACACACGCATCATTAGTAAACTCACTTAAAAGTAATTACCATGGCCACTAGCCTCACCAAACTAATTGAGGCTAGTGGTAATTGCAAAGTAATTGCAAAAATATTGACTGCTTTTAGAGATGTTTCTTTAATATTCCTCCTCCCCTTATATTCCTAGTCCCCGCCCCTCCTCATCCAACTGGTTGAGCTAATGCTATTATTTCAAGCTGATCAGGATGCTCAAACAAACAGAGCAATGTTAAAACAGAGCAATATAGCTATTTACTTATAGCTGTCTCTGCATGTTAAGATGGGACAGGAAAGAGTATTTTAACATAGAAAATCTGACACACATAGCCTTAAATCCTGACTCGATACTCTCATGCTGGCGATCCTGTGGATAGTGTCATGCCTGTGGACATTTTCAAACTAAATCCTGGCAGTGAATCAACATCACATTACGTACATACCCAACTTTATTACCGCACCATGATGAGATTTAATAATGGTTCCTACTGGTTTCCTAAACTCTTAAAAACTCCCAGTTGGAGAGAGTGTGCTTGCATTATTCCCTCGACTGCAATGATCTCTGATGGGACTCTGGGGATACATGGATGTGACTATTATCCAGTGGTTCTGGCCCATTAGCCTTAGGCAGGGAGACAGGCCCATAACATGTAATAGGAAACAAAGAATTAAAGGGGAGTTTGGAAGAATCAAACACATTAAGCAGCCTTTTAATATGGGGAGGGGCTTGATCTACAGTCTCACGTGCTCAGTCTCATTACAGACGTAAAGGTCAAACAACAATAAAAACAAATTGAACAGAACATGCGCCGTCTGTAATGAACCTGCGTCATGTTCGGCTCGCCATGTTTGTGACAGATGGCCGTTGGGAAAGATCAAAGCGTTGACTGTGATTGTTCCAATTCTCTCAATTTTAGGTCCAGCCAATAAGCCTCTGCTTCTCACACCAAGACTAACACATAACAGACTATAGCTGAAAAATAGCCTTTGTCGTTATTTATGCCTTTTGCCCCCTCACCATGTGGTTACTTTTGGAAATGAAAATACATCCTCATTTTTATGTAGACAAACAATTCCTTGTTGAGCTAAAATCTTCATGTATTCCAAGTAAGATTTTTATTGTTATTGATAATAAATGGAAATGAAAATACATCCTCATTTTTATGTAGATAAATAATTCCTTGTTGAGCTAAACCTTCATGTACTCCAAGTAAGATTTTTATTGTTATTATTGTTATTTATTAAGGTTAACAATAGGAAAAATTAGGAAACATGGAAGTATGCAACAAAAAGCAAAAATAAACATTTAGATTTCAACTGCACTACAGCATAAATGAAACCTAAATAGAATTAGGGAGTAAATAATGTTAGTTTTGGTTTTTTAAATTAATGTTGAGTGCTTTTTGTAAAAAAGCTGCCCAATTAGATAAGAGGGGTACAGTACATCAATTACAGTACACAATTGTACATGACATTTACTGTAGGGACAATTAAATATGAAAACACTCTGACCCAGCACTGTGTCTGTGAGATGTTAATAACACCTCACAGATGAAGTTAGAATCTTGTTCAGTTGATCCAGATGACCTCAGACAAAACTTCTGAATATATTTAAAAGTTTCTATGCCATGAACTTTGCAAATCCAATGACTAATTGTTCACTGGCGTGGGGCACTGAGGCTAACACGCCAGACCTGAGCAGATCCATGCTGAATCATAAATGCCCTGGAGATACCTGAGTGATGGTAGGCACAAATTTCTGCTAAAAGTAGCTGCAATGGCATTTATAGCACATTTCACTGTCTGCCAGTACTGTTGTGAATTTGACAAATAAAACTATGTGTCAGCATACGCAGATGGAACAATATGTGGTGCTAAGTTATTAAAACTAAACCAACAATAAATATCACAAACAAATCACACCACAAAATCAAACACTAAAAACTAGTGGAATTTTTAAAATATAATAACCCAGATTCCAGGCCAAGCATGCATAACTTTTATGATGTACATCCAAAGAAAACAACAAGCAATTTCTACAAACTCATTATGAGATTCCTGTCCCACTGAGGCAAGACTAAGCAAATCCCTGAAAAGCAAATGCTTAGTTTTTAATCACCAACACCATAATAATGACACCCAACCAACCAAACTCTAGCCATTAAGCAGTATTTATGATGTTACATGCATAAAGAGAATGAGTGTGGTCTCTGTCTAGAAACCCTGAAGACACAAAGAGAATATCTTTTTCTCTCAGACACCAACAGCTAACTCACTGAGTTTTCCCTTTTCCTCAAAAACTGAGGCTGTGCTTTCGGCCTGGTTCTCAACTTTCCTTGCAACTGAATAAATAATTTTGAAAATACAGCATTGGAGAGACAGACAGAAAGAGACAGACAGAGAAAGACAGAGGGTGGGGGTATGTAATAATAAATGTAAATTAAGTCTTTAGCCATTGGCGGGGTAAGCGAGACAGGAAGAGATATAAAGACAAATGAAACTAAAAAAAAGAGGTAGAAAAACCAAAAGATGGGGAAGTATAAAAACATGGACCGGAGCAGTGTGACACAGGAACTGGATTTTCATTAGGATCCTCTCTGAAAGCATTTTTCTCTCTGTGCCCAACACGTAATGACTGCTGTGCACTGCCTGTTTCCATCCTTGCTCCCCTGCACACAGCTGGCACCTCTGGAACCACTGTGGCACCTGCTGGTAGTCAGCAAGGGCATCCAGCCACAGGATGGAGTTGCCAAATGCCATCTGCCCAACTGACCGAAGCTTAAATATCTGCCTGAACCAGTGGTTCCCCAGAACTGCCCCCTGCAGCCCAAATACTGATCTCAAATCGAGCTGAACACTGCCTGAGCCCACAAAACAACCAAGAACACTTGTATACACACAAACGCACAGGCACATATTGATAATTAGGTGGTACTGGCTAGTATCAGTCATTGCTAATTTATCTGATCACCTTTGGTTACAGAAATTGCAAAAGGAAAGTAAATTACTAATTATAATTAACATTATTTTGTATAGAAGGTGATTTGATACATGTATAAACTAGAATACATACAAAATTAGCATAGGCAAAAATAATAATAAAGACTGATTTGGAGAATGTAAATGTTCTGAAAGCTTTGGGACACAATATCCAGAAAATATAAAAAATAATGAAGAACACTAAACCGGACTTATTGAGCATAACATCTTGGCATTTGTCTCCCAGCAACAAAACCACTTTCCATTATTAATCAGATGGGCTGTCAGTTATAACCCTGTAATTTTGTTTCAAAAGCTGTGAAAGTCTAATCCAATTTTAGCTGTTTTATCAAACAATCATTTCACAAATACTGAAAATGAGACATAATCTTCTTTAGCAAACTTCTGCCTTTGATTTCCTCTCACCTATGCAGTTTTGAAGCATTATAACATTATATTTTAAAGTTGGCTTCTTTGTGTTTCCTTGCAGTCCTGCATTTCAAAGTCTGAAATATCACAGTGTTTCTCAATAAACCAATAAACCTCAATAAGTTAGAAATCTCTGTGTCCCTCTTTGTAGCTTTGCATCAGAAGTTTATCTGATCATAAACCCTAGCTACAGATCCAACATCTACCCAAAACTCCTGCCCAGATACATTTACACTTTTGCAGGAACCATCCCACCTTGAGGGTTCAAGATCAGTGTCTCTTTCTGAAGGAGGATCTCGGGGGACTCCAAATTCAGACAGCAGGGGTTCTCACTCTGTCACTGGTGGATCGATTTGAGCCTTCACATATACGGTGGGAGTCAAAAGGGTCGCAGACTAACCTGCGGTACAGCCATTTAGTGCTCTTAAAAAGTTCCACTCCCACTGAGACTAAACAGGGTCTGCTTAGAAGTAAAAATAGCCTGTAACCCAACAGAGACCAGAACTTAGCAATCATTTCAGACAATGTCTTTAGTACGATTCTTTCTAATGAGATCTTTCATAAATGTGAGATATTGATTCACATATTGCTTGAATCATCGTCATTATCATTTTTCTCTTACAATATTACCTTAAATAGGTTCCTTAAATGCCTTATATTGATTTCTCCAGGACCTTCAGTATATATATTTCAAGCATCCTATGATGTGGTTCCTGGGAAAACAGTTGACAGACAAGAGCTCTTGGAGGAACTTATTGGTTCCATCTTTTCATTTAGCCTTGAGTCTTCCTCAAGTATCTTTTCATTTTTACAGTAATAGTGTAGTTTTGTGGTTCCTGTTCCTTCTGGTTGATGCATAAACTCTCATAGCCTCAGTCGAAACCAATCTGCAAATAAGACAGCTTTGGAACATCAGCATAACATCACAATGCCATAACATGACATCACCATTCACTGACCTTCCAAAAGGTTGACTACCCATTCTGAGGACCCTCTGCCCATCCATTCTCCTCTCTTCAGAGCCCAGGGTGAGATAACTCCACACTACTGGGCAAGATGCAACAGCTCCAGAGCAGTCATTGACTCATTTACTAGGATACACCAATCTCTCTGTGGGGAAAAAAGATGAAGACAAAATGACTGTCAAAGCACTTGAACAGTGGTTCACGTTGTCTTATATTTACACAGCTAAGGGTAATTGATTGTTTTTGAGACAAAAACACTGAGTAAGTGCGGTTACACTTTGTCTTAGTGCTGAGTGGAGCCCAGTGATGAGAAATGGTAATAGTTTTTTATTCATCAGCTCTCGAGAGTTGAGGAAACAAATACAACTGTGAGGTAAATGACAGCCTTCGCTCTACTCTATTTAAAATGGTTCAGAATTACACAGTTGTATTGTTTCTTTATGCTCTGGCTCTCTGTAATTAGCATATATTGGTGCTAACAATGCAGCTACTATGTTCAAGAAACACCAAATTAACATTCATTACAGTGAAACAACACAAACAGAGGGTAAACAGTTTCCCACAATAAAGGGTAAGAATTAGAGCTGGCAAGCATGGGTGCAATTACAATTTGATTGGCCAAGCAGCAGTCCAGGAGTGCTTTAGTGTAACAGACATTTAACTGTTAGTATAACCTCTATAAAATATATTTGATATATATAAAAGTAATATAAAGCAAATATTACGGTATAAATGAAGAGAACGTTCAGATGTCATGTAAGCTACAGTGGCAAAGTAAAATATAGTTATATTTAATTACTCTGCTGCACTACAAAATTACTTGTGATTTGTTTTCCAGGCACTATATGTTATATTTCCCTCAATGCCCACCACCTCATCATCTCCCCATCACGTCTGATATTATCTTTCTGTCTATGATATATATATATATATACACAGTACAACAGTACTGGCTGAGCTTATTGAATAGGGATGTATAATTATATTATACACATATAAAACTATACACATTATAATGATGTATATATATCTATTTTTTAACAATTTTATTAAAGCCAGTGGAAACAGTTGGGTTACATTGACAAAGCCGCAGTTCTTGAGTGCAATTGTGTAAGGTTTGAAATTCTGAAGTTAAAGCAAAATCTCTTTTGAGCACCTCAGGGATTGGAGTTGAAGAGATGAGAGGCCTTCAGAGTTACTTCATTTGCCATTATTGTCAAATTCTGACTCCCTGACCTTTGAATAATAAAATCAGGAACACTTCTTTGTAAGCTTATACCCAATTTTTCCATGTATGCTGAGTTATTGAATTGCTATCAAACTACTATGTCCTCTTCAAACAGCATAAAAGTAATGACGAAGCACATACTTTTTTATTTTAAGTATGTATTACCAGCATAGAGGATTATGTTGTGTGACATGGGGTTTCTTCCTGGGTCCTGTATGAACGTTAAAAAAAACCTTTAATACAGTAACACATCATTGCATGTTTCTTGACTGTAGTTTTCAGACTGAATTCCCTTAAACACACTCTTACACAAAGCTTTCAGTATTTTGTCATTTTTTAAATTGAGAAATTAGTCCCCACAACAATGGTTAATGGTTGTTTTTATATAATGTTAGTTATAATTACTATAGATTAACTCTACCTTTTTTTTTGTTGAAAAAGCAGTTTATAAATTTGGGTTTCCAAATGAAAATGTCCCTAAATGTCACTACTGTGAGTTTCTGCCAGAATTTATGTATTTATGTAGTGTTTAAATGAGGACATCCCAAATATTCCCAAAGGGAAAGTTTGTCAAAGTTTGCTCAGCTCCAGGGAATTTGTCCCCAATGGATAATTATGTTAGCATACACCCAGCCTTTTTAGCTGTCATACAAATAATATTTTTCTCTTTTACCTCAAACGTCCTGTTTTTCTTTCACTACTTCATTAGGTCCTCCGAGTGCAAATGAGTCACATCTGAGAAAATGACACACTTTCATCATACACTGCTGCTGAGCTGAGGAACAACACCTCACCACAACAAACACACAACCCAGTTCACATATACCCCGGTGCATTCAGACACACTCGCACTGCTTCATGGCATTGCTTAACTTGTGAGGCGTGACATCAAGGGATCATTTCGTGTAAAATCTTTCCACTCTAATAAAAGCGAAACACTCACCCTAATAAGTCCAATCTGGCAACCTGAGCGAATACCACAAGTGTACGAGACGAGAAAGACAGACTCTGTCAGCCTGAGTGCACCATTCCGTTCAAAACAGACCCACTGTCTACACTATTTACGACAAGCGTGTGTCAGATGGCTACTGAAACATTTCATTATCAATGTAACCTTTGCATTCCTCTGATGTTTAAAAAACCTAAGACTATGATGATATATTTATATTTATTATAACAGATGCTATATCTAAAGCCACTGTGACTGAGGAATGCTTCAATGTAAATGATTCACCCTCAGGGGGCAGTAACACCAGAAGTGTCACAATACATTGTTCCAGAACTGCTTATAAAAGTAAGACAAAGATGTGGCTGTACGTCAAATTTTATAAGTCGTAAAAGCCATTATAAAACATTGCATTTGAACTGCATTTGCATGTTACATGCAGAACAGCATAAGCTGCCAAAAGAAATGCTGAGTTTTTACCATAGTAATTTTGGAAATAGAGGAAAACATGTTAGAGGAAAACATGTTAATAGAACGTCTGCTATTTTCATTGTTTTCAGCAAACCTGTCCACTAAGACTACCCTGAGCTGATTTGAAAGATATTTTTCTATACCATCCTGCTAACCTTAAGCAGGTAAAAACAAAGCAAACTGTGATTGGTGGCTTTACGTGTCAGACTGCTTCTTCCTGTCAAAGTGAACTGTTCTTGCTGAGAATAAGCTGCAATGTGGGCCAGACCTCATGCTTATAGTCAAAAGTCTGGCTATGTGAGGCTCTGCACGCACTAATATCATTCTCAATATTAAAAGTACCCATTATCTTAGCAGTCCAGGTCATACCGTATCAATCATGTCATCTGGATCCTTTGAGCTTTTATCTGCTGCTAATGAGGTTATAATAATGTGCTTGTGTCAGAAAATCCTTCATCTGTGATGTCAGCAATTTCCCTCTGCCTATTTATTCCTTCAGTTTGTTGCAAGGACAAATCTTCAAAGATTTGACCGTTTGATTGGCATGACAAGAGCGATCTCTGTGGTTGGAGGAGAGCCAGTGGGGAGATATGGTTCACATGCTAATAAAGCTACAGTCAGGCTGGGGGTTGAAGGCTCTGTGACCTGCGACGCTGAAGCAGCTGCCTGGTCAACAGTCACAAACCCAGAGAGACAGAAATGAAGAGAGAAAGAGAGAGAGCAATGCACAGAGAGAGATAAAGGCAAACAAGAGAAGATGATTAAACCGAAGGTTTAAGCAAGAGAAAGAAATCGAACGCAAAACAGTCTTGTGTTTGTGTGTAATACTAGTGTGTGAAGGTTTTTATGCTAAAATTATTAACAAAAGCATGAACAAGACTTTGTAAGATAAAAGAAAATAAAGTATGTCCCACACTACAATAATCAGGTGAGAGGTACTGCTGTGTTTTGTCCACTAGGGGCCAAAGGGTTGCCTCAACAAATTTTAAAAGGGGCCTCAGGATGACTTAACATTATTTAAAATAAGACAACACAATAATTAAAGTAAGCTAAAAAAATCTAGATATGTAGATTTTTTTTATAACAAATATACATCTTTCTAGTTGTGCTAAGCTCTATAATATTTTACAGGTAAAAATTGTGAGTGGGGGGGCTTCAAATATTGTTGTGGACAATAGAGTGGTTTCAAAGTCAAAAAGGTTGAGATCCACTGCTCTAGTGAGTTTACAAGAAGTGCCCAGAGCATACAGTAAATGTTAACTAATACCAAAACCAATTTCCACATATTAAACTGCAAGCTCATCTCAGGTTGGCTGACTTTAAGACCAAGGTACAAAATGAAACACAGAGCTGCCTAGTATTTGTTCTCAACTGATTGATTTGGAGATATTGTGCACCACACTAAATAGACAAGACATCCAGTTAAATACAGCAAGCAGGATGATTCAGGTCCAAACTCAAATATTAATACTACACCTGAGGTTTACGAACCAACCAGATGGATCTCTACAGTCTTTCATGGATTAAAATGAAGTATTTACTCTGTGTTTTGGATTTTAGTTGGTACTGTATAAAGATACACGCAGGATTTGCATTAGATTCAAGAGCTCCATCTTCAATTCTTTTGCTCTTTTGTCTGTGTTCACTTCAGAGGGACGCATCTTTTGTACGTTCTTAGCATCTCTATGATACGCCTGTTCAGTAGCCTTTCATTTTGCATTAAATTACAGAGGCAGAAAGTACAACAGGATAGAGAGGCAGAGAGAGATGAGAAACATGTAATCGAGGGATAAAATGAATAGTGCTTCTTTGTTGAGGTATGGAACTAGTATGTTTTGATGGTAAAAATATGTACAGTCATGTCGGGTAACCAGCATCTCTGTGACTACCGCCGATATCAGACTACCACCAAAGGAGAGATCAGACATAATCAGCCTACTGATTAAGTAAAATGGTACCAGAAAAACAGCAGAAAATTTTATTTTATCTAACACATAAATCAAATCTGCTATTGAAATATATTATAAAAAGGCAAACACAAAAACACTCTCATCATGTGCTGAAATTGTTAGCATTTTCTTAGGCGATTCTAATTTTAGTTTTGAACAAAGATAATTACAAACAAATGATTAAATAAAGACGTTTTAACAAGACTTAATTAGATTGGTAACTTACACAAAATATTGACCTATACAGTCAAACACATTAAAATATAGCCAGGCTCAAAGCCAACATTTTTGGTCTCTTTCAATAAGCTTCTGTCCTGTTTTATAAAACAGCAAATTTGGTGGGAGGCATTATGTGTGAGGGGACGAAAAACATGCTGTGTCCTCAATGCCCAGATCTTTCTTAATGAATGACAAAGAAAATTCCAAAAAAAATCATTAAAACCTTGAAATATCCTCTGAGGGGATTTAACTAAGAATGAATTGCAACCATTTTAGTGTTGTTTATTTGTGCATACATGCTGTCCGTTATGTTCCGGCACCCGATTTGCATAAAGGAATTATGCAAATAAAATAAAGACACAAACATGCTCAGAGAAAATCTGTGTTGAATGCCACTTGAATGAGGCAGTTCCTGAACCTGTGACTCTGTTAGTGCTACAGTATGTTGTGAAGGAGGCCTCAGACTACCACAATCTGACATACTTTACAGCATGACTCCAGTGCAGGTACCTGAATTAGCTTTTTAAATGTCATCTAAAGTTTAATCATATATTTCTGAACATACATATGATTATATGTAAATGGTTTCTTTCATCATTTGATGAATAACTGCTGGCGTGATCAATTTATAATGACCCTAATTTACATAGAAAGGAGGCATGTTTATGCTACAAAAATAACATTTAAATACTGCCATACTGTTTTAGTGCACCTGGTTAAAACTAGACGTTGCATCGTCTGTGAATAGGAAGCAGGTTTTTATGACAAAATAAAGTGCAAAATTGCACAAACTTATTTGCTCCTCAATCTCAAGGTTATACTATTTGGTATGTAATGGTTTTGTGATCACTTCAATGAAATTTTATCCTGCAAAAGATACACCAGTGTACTGACCACCTGGTGAGATCCTGCCTGCTTACAACACATTAGCAAAAAAGAGTTTTTATCTTCAAAAGGAGAGCTGGGGCCTAAAAACTAGACACCTTTAACTGGTAAACATGCCCTGAAGCCTTCTTTATATTATCAGTATCGTAAAGGAAAACCAGTACCCTGGGAAACTTTGATCTGAGTATAAACGCACTAAAGTGGCAAACCATCAAAGCAATTTGTGCTATTTAAATTTAAACCATAAAATAAACATTTCATTTAAACCTTGATGAAAGTTCTTGACATTTCCTGCAAATGCTCTCCATGAAAAGCATGCGAATCTATCAGCAAAACGAGAAGTTAAGAGTGCCCGATGGGATCCCAGAAATCTGTAGAGCTACTTGAAAAGTTTGTAAAAATAAATAAAAATCACTCAACTTATGTAGATAAAAAGAAAGTGGACCAGTTCCAATTTTACAAATACACATTTTTTAAAACCTTGCATGAATCTCTAAGTTTTCAAAACATGTTTATAGCTTTGCTACATTCCTAACATCAATCTCCTACGTCAGACCTCAGACGCTATCTACCATCAGTGCAGGTCCAACAGAATGTGTATGCATGACTTTAGAAATAATGAATACTTATAAATAAAGAGAGAGTCTGGAATGTTAGACACTCAAGACTTCTGTGGCCAATATAAATCTCAGGTGGGACAGAAATGAATTTCTGTCTGTGTTTTCCAGCATAGCACTTTAACTTTAAGAGCTCATGGAGTTCCACCATGTGATATTGTTCTTCTCCCTTATTCCCTGTAATGTACTGTCTGAAAATGTGCAAGTGAAGATTGATTTAAAATATCTTCTGGTTGAATGAAAAGGACAAAGAAGGAAAAATCACACTGAATGAATGTCACAGATGGAGAGAATAAAAAAGTGTGACAGTGTTAGTCTGAGACAAGCTGATGGACAGGGAAAACACTAAAGACTACTGACTTTGAAGCGAGTCTCAGTGTTAGGAAACAAGGTTATAACAAACAATTCTGATGTCATCCATCGTTTCCAGTTCCTTAACAAATATTTTAGGCTTTGTAGTCCCATCATCTGATATTTTGTCAGACAAAGAGATAGTCCCGCCCCAAACTCAAGCCATTGGTTAAGACAATGTCACTATGTTCGGCCCATTATGGCAGAAACACAGGACACAAAACACAGTCCTGTGTCTGACTTGACGAATGCAATGGCCTGCAGTTCAGAATGTCAACAACTGCTTTGACTGATTCAGTCAGTGAGCAGGTCTTTGGACTAACTTAACCAATAACTAGTTCTGATACCTTCCCAGAATGCCATGGAATTCTATGGAAAGACGTCATACTCCCTATATAATTTTAAAGAGCTATCAGGAAGAACAATTCAGTAGAAGGCAGGGAGACGAAACTGATTCCTTTATAATACTTTTTAATTTTAGCTATAAAAGCACCTCCACCATTTTAAAGCCTTTATGTTCACAGCACATTTTATCAGTGTCATAAAGATGATGGCTGAGGCCTGAGGACCAGAGATGTGCATCAAACACTGAGGCACCACGGACAGAAGATTTCACACTGTGACCTGCACTATAAAAGCAGCCCTCTCCAATCACACACTGAGGCTAGAGAACCAGAGAAGGGGAGTTAAGCAGATTGATGGACAGATAAATGGGAAATGGGATAGCAAATAGGGGGCATAAAGAAGTGGTCTTTTGCACAGTAGGCAAAGAGCAAAGCAATATGTGGCAGAATGCATTGAAGATGGTTGTGAGGGGCACGGACCATCTCTGTAAAACTGATGCAGTCATTTTGTCATTTCAGGGGATATCTGTGGACATTAAAGAGACTTGGCATTCACTCATCCTGATGTTATTCCAAATCTGTGTGACTTTTTCTTCTGTGGAACACTTACAAACAGAAACAGACAGCCCTTATTCACTCCATCTTGACTTTTATTGAATAAAAAACGAAGCCACAGTTACATTCTTAAAAATTGTGGCACAAATATCAATAAAACATCTTATTTCTTAGAATGTCTAATTACACCAAAAGAGTTTAAAAGATGCAACCCCTTCTTTCCATTCTCCACCACTGTTTTTGGTCCTGACTACTGCGCCAGAGGCTTAATGTCTGTAATCATGTGCCCCTCCTTTAAAGTGACATGTATTTGTATTTGTCAGTTATGGTTACCCATAACCAAAATGTGACCTCTGCATTTAACCCATCCTTCGTGAGGAGTGAACACACACTGCAAGTC
>JAZGTK010009561.1:0-17169 GCA_036877625.1 Ambastaia sidthimunki | reverse complement strand
CTTATATATGTACATATGTATATATATATAAACACACACACACACACACACACACACACACACATATGTATATAGATTTGATGGATGTATATAGTATCATCCATTGTCCAAGCAAGAAAACACTGTTTACAGGCATCTGAAGTTAGAACATGCAGTGTGATTTGCGCTGCATGTCACGCATGACACTTAGTCATGCATGCTGTAGATATGATGCATGCACACTTGACCTGTGAAAAATGAGGCAGATGCAGTGCAATCAGGCATGTGAGGATTGAAAGCAACAACACGTTTCTTGGAAATGCCGTATGAAATGACAACAAGCGCTGTGATCACAAACACAGTAGGTCTATGACAGGGTCGGATTTATCATGTCTGTACTAACTAGGAGACCATAAAAGCCTGGTGACCTGAATTCTGACTGTGATTATCAGTGTAATGAGAAAATCAAGAGTTATCTGTGCATATGTGATTAGTATTTTTATCAAATTTTTAAACATTAAATTAATACTACACATAAATGTGTTTCAAAAAGTGCACTGACAAACTCACAATTAGACCAAAAACATGCAATTTCGTTTACGTTATCTTAAAAAAAAAACCTAGGAAGCGTTTTGCACTTTATAAGTTTACGACTTATTGATTTAATTGATCATTTATTTAAATATCGACACATTATGGAAATTCCTGAAAATCACTATGATCATCTCAAATATATACAGTCCATAGTCATCTCAAAAAACCAAATAAAGCTCAGCATAGCTCATTAGCTCTTCTGTTCATAGTTCGTAGTCTGCATAGCTCTAACTAGTAAAGCAAATCTAAGCAAACATCAGCGCTATGAGTTCAATCACCAGAGAATACACAGACTCATAAAAGATATATACCCTTAAAAAGCGTCTTCTAAATGCATTAACGTCAATGTAATTTCAAACATTGCTGACAGTGAAGCTCTAAGCTGAGAAGTGCGAATTAAAAAACACTGCAGTCATTATAACCAACAATCATCTCCTCACTGGAGCTCCAGACTGACATTTAGTGTCTCACATTAGAGCTCTAATTAGCAGCATATGGTTCCAGATTCATAGCAGAGGGGGTTAATAGACCCGACTTTAATGAACCACACAGAAGTGCATAAGTGCTACAATCAAACACTACTCAAACTCTGGATCTATATTCACTCTTTAGTTTTTACAATACCTAATGCCTAAAATTCTTTAACAGCACCTTTATGAGATGCATTCAGTAGTAGATCCTGGCTTTGCATGTGCATACTGTACCAGATCTTTTCATAGATCTTTCAAACAGGTCCAGGTTAACTGTTAATCACGTTTCTTTAGCTAATTTCAATCACGTGTTGATAAAAATGCTTACAGTGTGTGGGAGGGACATACACTGACTAAGCTGCTTTGTCATGCTGAAAATCTGCTTGATTGGTGAGGAAGAGAGAAAGCAAGGCTGACATGGTGTTTTGTTGCTGCCTCTGAATCATAAAGCATCAATTATCTAAGGGGAAAAATAACAGAGATGTGTCTCATGTTGACAGGTCTTTAAATGCATCTTATCGCCGTTAAAAAGCAACATAACATTTCACCACTGAACTAATGACTTACTTTAACCAGGATCTAGATGATCAGCTGCTGTAATATACAATCCTACATAAAGTGCCTTCAAACTAAACTGGAATTGTAAATAGTGTGAAGAAAATGTAAGTGTGACTGTTGCTATATGATTACTGAGGTGTTTTGGGTAGTTGTTTACTGGCCCAAGTCAAAACCTAGTCTATGATGTTCTGGTGCCTAAAAATAAAAAGCAAAAGCAAAAACAAAGTAAAACCACACAACTCCTTAAAATGTCTCACAATTTAGGGTATAATTTATTTCTATAGCACAAAACATTAGTAAAAAATGAAGTTTAATAATAAGGGATAGGAGTTTATTTAAATCCCTAAACATGCATTAATGTGAAGCTTGCCCTTTATTAGCATTATTTATCATTATTTATTTTGCTGCATAGTTCTTTCCACTGCAAATCCTGTGCATATATACTCTGTAAAAATAAATATACATGCAGCCAATGGCCTTTTGGCCATGATTCATTCTATTTTAGGCTCAGAATTTTAACCCCACCATTTTGTTAATGGATTTATAATCCGTTTGTGCAGCACAAAACCCATATTGTACTACAATAATGTATTAAAATATTGATGAGATTCAATGCCTGGAAGAATATGTAAATCACATGATAAACTATTCAAAAGATCTTTAATATTTGTAGATTACTAAGGAAGAAAAGGGCACTCAGGAGTAAAATAGCACAGTCAGGTATTAGGAGCTTGTGAACCCTACGTTTCCATTTAACACCCCTTTACAGCACCAGAGTCAATCCTATCAGCACCTCTTTAAAGTTTAGTGTATCGCCAGCAGCTCTGAGGCATTAGATATCAAGTTATAAAGCTGAATATATAGCCATATGTGGGGTCTGGAGTGTTTCCTGTTGTTGAATGTCTCACACAGAGCAGATAATTGCTTTCCATTGAGCTTGTGACTAAATTCATTCCAGTCTACAAAGCAAAGACTTAGAAAAGTCTAAGGGAAATATACATGTTTGCTTTTTGAAAAGTCCGCCCCCTTTTTTCTATCTATAGGGATAACCGAGAGTTTCCTTCAATTGAGAAAGTGATTTCAATCCGCCTAGTTATACAAGCGCACTCACCAAATCCAAGTCCACTCACTTCCTCTGGTTGAATGTTTTCCAGTCACCTATGCGTATCCAAGGCTACCGCCATATTAGAATATAAATGAATCCTTCGCCTGACTGCTGCAGTTGTCACAATGTCACCCACCTCCCTACACCCACTGACTTCTCCTTCATTAGGTTTCAGGGCGACTGACATGGGGGTAAACATGGTGCTGGTCTGCAGCAATGTGAGGGAGAACCCCTGGTGGGGGAAAGTTCCAAAGGCCCATGTGTGCGGTTTTCTGAGGAAACAGTGGGAATCTTGCTTTACCCCATTTTATTCTGTGGGGCGCTATGAAAGCGCGATCTGCGGGGAACCCTTTTGACATGACAGCACTGGAAAGCAGGACGTAACCTGTGGTTGGATGAGGGTGGAGGCTGGGGTTTAATGGAACAAAAGACATCTCTTCGTAGACTTCGGAAATGTGCAAAAAGTTTCACGGCTGAACGCAGATAAATGAAGGCAATATATGTTCACTTACAGGGCTCTCTGTAATACTTGATTCTGATTGGTCGATTGTGGCATTCAACAAATATTTAGGTATTATCTGCTGTTTTACTGTATATTTGCCTGCTGTCTCTGACAACTAGTTTTTATACATCTTTTCTATATTTACATCTCTTTAATCTCTTATATCTTTTAATCTTATATGAATCATACATACATACTTCCCAAATAATATGAATGTTTGTACAAAACATATTAAAGCAATTCAAAGCCCATTGGCAGATGGGCAGATGTGCAATGAAAACATAACCCCATCAATGCCACACAGACAAACCCGCATGCTTTTGATCTTCTATGAGAGTGTTTGATGCTGTGGACCAGTGTGGGTCCAGCTGAATTGGACAGAGTATCTATCAAAGGTGTCCAGCATTGAGAGGGAACTTCTCTGATCAATGGCAGCCCCTGGCTAGTGAGCCATCTTTAATATTTCAACTATCTGGTCCTCACCGATCTACTGAGACGGTTTAACAAAGGCCAGAACCTGCTACAATCCCATAACCCGCTGTATACCCAGAGTAAGTCTCAGCAGGCTTAGATGCTAAAGTACCTACAGACTGTGGATGTCTGATTGGTTGAAGAACTCAAAGAGATATATATTTCCAAGAGTTTATCTTAAATAAAGCTTTCTCATTTTATGTCTTTGATTTTTTTTATGTAATTAACACAAGGAAATCAACAGGAATAGAGATGCGTATAAAGCAGAAATGTGTTGTTTTCTCCTGTCCCAGTTTACAACAGTTAAGTCGTGCAGATTAGAGGTTGAGTATGATATTGTAGTCATTTATTGTATACCAGTCATTTATTGTATACCATAGTCATTTATTGTATACCATTACATATACGCATTAACACAACTGAATATATTATACCTAAAACCCCTACTTTTATTATTTTGTTATGTTTCATATCAACAGATATAAACGGTTAACATCAAAACAACACTATGACCTCATAAAACCCACCAATCAGGGATTCTATGCTAATGAGTGTTTGGCCACATCCCAGCAAACCTAAGCAGCAGTGTCAACATTCAGCATAGAAGAATCTTTTATAATCTTCTTCTTAATTGTTCTCCCTGGAATTCCTAAAGACTGTGTTGCTTTCATTAGTATTCCTCTGTGCTAATTTAGTTTCCCCTTCGCGGCCCTGCAGAGCAAGGTTAGCACAAATGCAGGGAGCCATTCAAAAAAAAAAGACAACAAAACCAGGCACTTGTGATACGAATGTATCTTGCTTCATAAAATCAGCGCGCAGCATAACAGTGCTAGGGGGTTTTGTCTTTAAACGTTTAAGATCTTTTGAAGAATGGTTACAAAGCTGCTTCCTGTTATATTTGTTCAGAGCGAATTAAACGTCAAAGAAAAATGTGCCTAAATCTCCTTAAACCTCCAGAGGAGTTTTTTTTTAAGACTCTTGAGCAGCTAGTGTTATCCCACTGAGCTATAACAACAGGTGTCAGAGAGAAATGAGGAACAGTGGATCTCTACGGAGAAAAGAAAATTTAACGGGAGTAGAAACTAAGGAATTAGACAGCTAGAGATGAGCAAACTCTTCCTGAACAATACTGTCAGTCTGGGCCTCGTTCCCAGGCCTGAGATGGGAACACAGTGTGTCTGTGCTTGGCCCTGAAACCCTGGGAATAAGAACAAGCATTCTGGAGCTAAACATTAACTGCATATTTGCTAACTGGTTTGCCCATGTCTTTGTTGTATTTTATGCAGGGTTGGGCAAAATTTTAATTTTAGAAATTTTGGCTCATAAGTTGAAACTGGCCACGCCCCACATGATGCTAAATTGGAATTTGCATAGTAATGACAGGATGTGAAATTTACTGAATTACAATCAACATAACTCAACACAGACATATAAATAAAAACAATTTCATTATATACATCCATAAAAAAATTGGACGTCCACATTAAACATGTCATCTGCTGGTTAACTTTGAATATTACTGTTATTGTGTCACTTTCAGCATACGTGAGATGAACTGGTAACACCGCATCTTTTTTGTATGTTTCTGATTTCAGTCACACACATCACTTACATTAGCAGGCCAATTTCATTCTTACAATGTGATATAAACGCTGTATTATGTTGCTGTATAAATTTTTACTCACACTTGGCGCTGAAGTGTTAATCTTCGAATCCCAGGTATAAAATAAAAGCTATTATGATGTATTGTTATTTTTCTCTGTGGAAATAGAGGTTCTGTCAGGGCATGTTTCCAGTGACCTCAGACTGCTAAGAAGGCAGGTGCTTTGAGGCTCTTTGCATAAGCAAAACTTCTTTCTGTCTTTTTCTCCTTCTCTTCACAGTATCCTAATTTATTTTCAATTACACAAACCTCTGCTGTCTAATGGCTCAAATGTTTGCTCTGTTCCCTCAGCTCCTGTATGCTCGCACCTCATGCAGCTATCACAGCTGGAGGAAGCTCAATGTGACAGTTAAATGGTTAGTAAAGAAGACAGCATTTCTATGGCTCTTTAGAAACAACAACAAAACCATTTTAAGCCAAGATCGGTATAATACCTGGAGAAAACTACCCATCGTCATTCGCATTCATCTCAAGGGCAGTTGCTCAGCTGGCGCGGCACCTACGATTTCAAATCTACTTCCGTGTTTTGCTTTTACTTTTGTTGCCCTTCATCACCTGAACCAAAAATGCAATGTGACTAATCACAATGAAGCTGCAGGCAAATTTTGCTGTAATAACCCTTCAATTCAGAGCTATAGCATAAAGCACAGCACACAATGGAAAAACAAAAGCTTATTTAAAATAAACAAACAAACAATATTTAATAACTTGACAATGGGTAAATATCTATAATATAGTGAAATATTTGATTTACATATTTCTTGAGAATAAATATTACAACTACTTTTGAAATGAAAGATGCTTTTTGGGTAGTTACAACTGCCAAATTTTGACACCTTGACTAATATCCAGTTGGGTACCAAAGAATAAATATAAAAATGTTCCTAAGCTAAACATACAATGCAGCTAAACTTCAACATTGCAGTAATAACAGGTGGCACCCAGAGGTGGCTACTTTCTTCCTTCCCAGCATACAGAGCTGACTGAGGGGCAACTGTGAGGGGTCTGGTGCATTGACATTCCCCCCAACATCCAATTTGGAACAAAGAGCAGACGGCTTTCCCTCCCTTAGGGAGGTGTGGAACAATTCCTTTCTTTCTTACCCCTTATTTGGAGCCAAAACCTATGGATCTTAATTGTATTACTCTGATCCGTTTGGAAGGAGAAAGGGGAAGGGGTGGAAAAGCAGAACAGAAATGGAATTTTGATTTAATGAAAGAGAGTGTAATCCCAAAGCTCTCTGCAGATAATTCGCTTTAAGAGTGAACATTATGCCAGTCCATGGCTAAGAGGATCATGCCTGTTACAGAGAGAGCAGAGAGGGACAGGGTCAGTTATGACGGAAACAGAGAGGAGAGGAAGTTGAAAAAAGGATGAATTCATGAAATGAAAGATAAAGTTCTTGTTCTTGAAGGTGGAACAAGGAAATGATGTTCATCTGTGGCACTTTTGTACGCAATATTTCGGTGTTTAAGTGTTAAACAAGCTTGCACACCATCAACCTCTTTATGACGAGAAAGATATATTGACAGTTAATTTGTTTTAACTGAGATCTTCTCGAGACTGAGAATGATAACCTAAATACTTATGAATTGCAGACAGTAGAGGTACAAATTGAATAAAAGCAAACCTGAGAAAAACTGCAGTAAAGTACAAAAACAGACGCACGACTGGATATTAAAAACTAAGATAGCATTTTAGGAAAAGATGATAGAGAGAAACGTAAACAGAAAAAAACGAATGAATTAAAAGACTCGAAAAGGGCAGTAACAACAGTAAGTTAGTGTGTATGATATGACTATGCCCTTCCATGAACCAGCCACAGCTTAACTCCGAACTTGCTCACCCTATCACATTGTGCAAGAGGCCATTGTGTAAGAGTCCTTTGGTCCCTTTAGGAAAAGAGGTGACAACTATAGGCTTGAAAACTAAGATTAATGCTTCCCCGTGTCTAAATACCAAACCCACACTCCATAAAGACCTCCTCTTCACTTAACTAACAGCCTTCACTTACTCTCTCTGTCTTTGGCAAGACATTCACTGCACTTTTCACATCATTACTCAGGCTACGGTTAATTCCGCCAATGCGCAAAAGGCAATAAGCCCATTCAGTGCTCACTGTCTGCTAACAGTGTCTCTAGTGAGGAGCAAAGCCAAAGGAAGACTTCTTTAGCATGTACTGTGATATATATGAGTTTTTCTGTGACAGTTTAATTGCAACAAAATATAGAGAATAAGCCAGCCTAACCACACATGTATTGTGGTATGTTTGCTTTTAAAAGACAAATAGTCCTTAATACTGATTGGTCAGCAGTAATACTTTATTTACCATTATTCACACCTTTTCTATGATCTCTTCACCAAGCTATACATTGTGTCATTGTTCAGTAACTGTACTAGTAAAAGCTAGTAACTATACACACAGCGAGTGCATCGGAGCACATAAACGTGACTATGTCACTCTCTATTAAATGCACGCTTGCCTTGCGCCTGTATTTAAAATAACATTATTGAGCACGCAAAAGACGCAGTATGTGAATTGCGGATGTGTGAATAGTTTTATTCTATTTTTTTATGTAGCAATTTTTTCCATTACTAACAAAAATACATAAAAATACATGACAATGAAAATTTTTCAGACATGTACCATGGTATTCTATGATATTCTATAGTACAGTCTGTAGTATGATATTCTATGATATTCTATATTCTATGATATAGTATAAAAATCTAATACCATGGCTGTAATGCTACTGTACTTTTGCAAAGCAGGAATGGATAGTAGCTAACAGCAAATGGTAGAGAAAAACATAAAATTATGAAAAAGAAGCAATATAGAAAAGGCAGATAAATTGCTTGATTAATATATATGACTGTGACCATTTAATCAGCCTGTTACTTTTAATACATAATTTGTAATTCATTCCACATTCCAGTGCTGGTATCTACCTGTAATGATGAAATGATACAGTATAGTGCCTTGCGATTTACTCCTTTTTATAAAACATAAATTATTAGAAGGCAAAAAGCGGTTTCATCTACTGTAAAAAGTGTTTGGCATCAATCTTTCTTGAGTGGCATTCATTTTCATTTAAGCAAGACCAGCCAAGCAGATAGCAATTCAACCTTCTGAACCAAAAACATTTCCTCACACTTCCATTCCCAGTCAAGCGTTACTTCTCCTGTTATTTTTAGCTTTCTAAGCACAACCCACAAACTAATATATCCAATTTTTCACTCTAAAACATCTCCCTGAAAGTTCACAGTACCGGGGACACTTTTGTACTTCTGAAAGGTATTAATGACAATGCAGTTCTCTCAGATAGATAAGTAACTCTGGATGGTTATGCCCGTGAAGAGAGTTTCTCTTCCACCACAAGACAAATTGTCTCATTAGCACTCTGCATTAGCATTAGCAAGTCTGTGAAATGTAGTTTACGTGCAACAAATATGTGTACCTTGAGGGTAAACTAAGCAGTGATGGGTTGCCCATTCCTCAAATGGCAATATCTTTCCCTGCAGATTACCATCACCGAAACATCTATATGCAATTATATTGAACGTTAGGCTCATTATAACATTTGCTATGCAGATGTCTAGATGAAATCAAATTTAGTTCAAAAGCTCACAGCAAAGTCATTGTGTTGCATAATCTGAACTCTAGCACCAGTCTGTGTGGGCAGACACAAAGTTATTTGAACTTGCCTGGAGATCATTGTGGACCCAGATTGCAAGGACCAGAGAGTGGCTAGCTTGATTTTGGGGAATACCAGCAAATATCAAATTACCGAAGGGATAAGTGAGCAGACTGTCGGGCTGCCTAAGCATACAATATTTCATCGGCCTAGTACCACTGGATTTCATCACTCTCACCCTGAGTTAACCCAAAAGACTTCAAAGTCACTGCTTCTCTGAGAGATATACAAGGGCATGCAACTTGCCAATTCCATCGTCAATAAAACATCAAAAATATGGATGAGTTTGTTGAGCTCAACAAGAACTCTTACCACTTTGAACTAACAAAGTTAAGACTTTGATATAACACTTACCAAGCACATCATTGGTCTGGTGTGGATTTTAGCTTTTAAACTTATCCAACACTCTGTGGATAAAACCCCACAGTTAAGAAATCATTATTTAGATTGTAAATCTGCAGAAGCATTGTTAACCATAGTCGCTTTGCTTTAGCAATTACATTTTAAAATCATCTTGAAAACAAGAGCTCTTTGAACTACTTTAGCTATTGTCAAAAATAAACATGGACAAAAAGAATATAAATTCATCCTCAAAGCATCTCTCATATGAAAGAGACAATAGCCCAAAGGGATTGTGTTTGAAGATGCTATTCTTCAAAAACTCAGAGGTGTTTTTATTGTATAATTCATGCCAGGTTGGTTTTGGTTTTGAGTGATCGTTTGATGATGCACCGTGGTATTAATATTTATTGACGTTTGCCAATCTTCTCTCTCATTAGCAAGTTATCCCTCAGGCGAAGATGGGTTCCTCCATGGGCTGGTCTATACAGACTAATTCACACCTGCTTTCAAAGAGAATATACTGATAAATGGTTGTGAAATCTAGGAACTAGCAAACTGATTTATCATGTTCAAGCAGAATTTTTTTTTTTAAAACACAACAGTTTAAAATTAAAAACTTTTCTACTCACCAGAACGTTTGTCAACAAAGCTTCTACAAAAGTTACCCTACAAGTCATTCAGAAGTTCCAAATTAGAAATGAACCAAACTATTACACAGCAAACATTTACATGCATTTGGAAGACGTTTTATCCAAAGCAACTTATAGTGCATTGAAGGTATAAAATTTTTCACTATCTGTTCCCTGGGAATCAAACCCACAACCTTTGCCCTGTTAACGCAATACTCTAACAGTTGAGCTACCTGAAGATAGCGTAGATTTTCGTATATTTATTATTGAATCTATATTACATATCATTTAACAGTACTGTTTCTGTTCTGTTCCAGTAGCACAATAGTGGTAGACCAACCTGGACCATCAAAATAGTAACCAGCTAGTGACATTAGCTGACATCATCTGGTTTTTGGATCACCGGTCCACCAACTAATAACCAGCTTGCGCAAGTTAATGACCACATTGGCAAAGGCTTATGCTAGTTGGAAACAAGTTACTATGTTCCAAAATGTTCCATGTTCCAGATGGATTTTTAAACAGGGAGTACAACTGAAATTAACCAAAATAAATGAATTCTACCCCTGGTCACAACAGCAAAAGTTTGCAACATGACACACAAACTTAATATGGGTCAGTAGTGTTCCTCAAAATCTGCTACATGTCAAGCCAATTTAAGCATGCAGATTATCCTCAACATGTTGCTGTCCTGCATTAATGGCAGTTTAGCCATAACTCTTAGAAGCATAAATATGCATAAACATAATTTTGTCTCAATGAAATGCCAAAACCTGACTGTGATTATAAGTTGTTATCTCCATGCGTCTCATTATCATCTTTCTGGGGATGAGAACAGTGAACAGGCAGCTGGGTGAGAAAAACAGCAGGGTGGCAGATCCGGCAGCCTGGATCTAAGCCCCACAAAAACAGCAGGATGCTGCTCGCTCACTGGTGCCCTTCAAATACTTGAGACTGATTTACTGTGGCAGGAAGGCAAGGACAAACAGTGGGAAAGTGAAAAGCTAACGGCTAACCAAGACCAAAAGCATAGAAGTGTCCAATGGGAAATCGAGGTAAACGTTTTTTAAACAGTTGTACTGCATGTACAAACACAACCCTTTCCCAACAGGCCACCAAATACAACAGCTTCATTGTGTACTCGACATCAGCCTGAAAACAAACACACAAAATTATGTGAAGAAACATGAACGACAACAATTGCCTAACCAAAAATATTTACTCTTTAGATGTTTTGGGGCTAACGAAACATGGGACTTTGATCAGGTTTTGGAGGGAATTCAAATCTTTGCTTCGAGTCACATATCAGCAGGACTTTTCAAAATTGACAGCTGGGTCTTTGAAGTCAAAAAGGGCCTTTGGCAAAGCCCAGCTACGTATTGTAGAACGTTAAAGAATTCACTTTTTTCATTTTTCTTTATCCCTTGGTGGGAAGATCTCAAAGGATTTCTGTGATTTCTGATCCTATAATCAAAAAGCATTATTGTATAATTAATTTCCATAAATAAAGCATGTTTGATATAGTTTATTGCTCCAATTAGCATATGTATATATACATATATAGAGGCATTAAAGACCTGCCTTTTAGATTCTGTTTATAGCAATCAATCAATGCTCACAGACTAAAAATGAGCTTGGTATCTCAGATAAAGACATGCCAGAAGTTCAACTGACCCAGACCACCACAAGTGTTATTTCCACAGGGTAAAAATTAATGAATTCTTATGGGTTGTTCTACTTCAGAGCACATTACAGATCAAAGGTTTCCCGCAAACCAATGTAAACACAAATTTACTGAGCTAATCACACTTTGCCACTTAGTTAAATTGTCACCCGTCTCATGCCTTTAGAGTCCCATTTAATTGCATCATTTTTCTTTGTATCAAAGCTCTTACAGCTCCACCTCATTGATCCGTCTCTCTGATTGTGAGAAATGGTGAGTGAGGGACTAGGATAAGGTGCTGTTCTTCAGTCTGAGTGGTCAAACAATGATAGGGCTAAAATCCCATTTCACGACTCGCTGCTGTGTTTGCAAAGCCTGGGGCGATGGTGCATCCCGGGAAGTGACTCAGTTTTTAGATCCTAGCAGGTTGTCCAGGTGGACGTCAAAAGGCGGGGAGATAAGGACGTTAACGAATGACACTGGGGGGCGAAGGTCACACAACGCCGGGTTAGAGATTCCCAGGTCTGCTTATTTGGGTGCTAATGGCTTATTGATCGGAAGCACTTCTCCCAAAAGCGTAGCCGCGTAAACGGCGGAGCTCAGTGGCGATCAGTCTAGCCGGACTTCTGCAGACACAGTTGTTCTATCCACTCCATTTTGTAGAATGTCGATCAATATGGCTCCTTAACTGCTTTCAGGCACTCATACATCTTATTTGGGGATTACTTTAAAAGCCTTAAAGGAATGAGAAAAAAACAACAGTCTTCAAACACGTGCAAGCTGCTTTTAGCTTGGGTAACAAGCCAGACTACAGAGATTTTAAAAGAGACTTAAATGTCAACATTAAAGAGCGAAAAGGCTATTTGTTTTGTCGATATGTGCTGTAACACTATTGTTTCATCTTAAAAAAAGAATATTCCTCGACTGTGCTCAGTACATTAGTCACAGAAACCGTTGTCAGTAAAACTTATAGCGTGAAAATAAACTCTGCCAACATCAGCAGCAGCAGCAAGCAGATTAATGGCTCTTAACTTCTCTGTCCCGTAGTGCCGCTATAATACAAAACAGCGTTGTTAAATTGAACTGAGAAACAACCAGCATTATTACCCAAAAGATAATTGCTCATCTGAACTGTATCCCCCGCCAGGCGAAAATCATATTGACAGAAAGCCATTTGCAGTGGCGTGTTGATTTACCAAGTCCCTTGTCAGTGGTTTTGATTTTAACGCTGCTCATTGTTTTTATTAATGGCCATGAAATGGCATTTGTAATTGCTACTTTTGTGTCTTTGTTTTACTGTCTCTTTGTGAGCTCACTGCTGTTGTCAAACAGTATGTTACCGTAATATCTCACGCTTAGAGTCTCTGCATCGTGGCCCTTTCCCGTGCAGTACGCATCCAATGCTGCAAAGCATCTTGGGGGAGAAAAAGAAGTCACATTTTGTGTGCAACAATTTAATCACCTAATAACGGTGCACAGAAAAAGGCACTCTTAAGTCATTATTAAGTCATTAGCTCAACTGGTAAAGCATTGCATTAGCAGTGCAAAGGTTGTTGGTTCTAGGTAACACATATACTGATAAAATGTATACCTTGAAAGCACTGTAAGTCGTGTGGGATAGAAGCATCTGCCAAATGCTTAAATGTAAATTACTTCCTTTTATTTTTTTGTTTTCTAAACCTAAGATATTTTGCATACTAGCTTACTGAACGCTGAAAATGATGCCACTTATCTGCAAAAAGCTTCAAACATTTTTGGCTATTGACAACAGCGCCTCAATACAAATGAGTGTTGGATGCCTGACAATACCCAGAGTTCTTCTTTGTACTGTATGTAAAACGCACACAATAAGCGCCATATTGCAGCTATGGGAGGCAAGGTAGGAGGAAATGAACAGGCAAGATGTTATCAAGCGTCTTCGTCCAATAACAAATTGCTTGTGCACACATTTTATTTTTCTCGCCATATTTGTGGTAGAGGTGGGCGAGGCGTGCCCTGCTAGAGTGGGCTTCCTGGTGTCTACCATTTGCTCACTGATTACACTGGTGGGGGAAGGCAGGGGGAACAACAATCTGTGCACAAATCTCGCCCCTGCCAAAAATCGCAACAGCGGAGGAATGAAGTCGATACACATGCCTATCCATCTCCTTTCATATCCCCCTGGTGCTCAGCAGGTGGACATCTCTGGCAACAACACTGAGAGACTAATATCAGTGCTGCATGTTTTGAATCAAAGATGAAGATTAAACCTTGCTTTTAAAATGAACATGTGTAGAATGCAATTAACACAGATCTTTACCTTAAACCGCCACAATTACGGTGTGACCAGGGCATCATTATGAGTATTCTAAGGGTTTTTTGCATCGCAACAGGTACTGCACTGAGTAAAAAGAGCTCATGCCCAAGTCTCTATAATAATCTAGTCCCTAGATACAGTTTGAGTCCCTCTTCAAATCTATAAGATTATTTCATCTTTATTCATTATCTTTATTCATTTTATCATTTTTAATGTTTGTCATCTGACAAAATTCTATGTGTGATTGCACAAAGGTATCATTCATATCTACTGTATAGAAAAAACAGTGATGTTTGCTTTAATTATATTCATGCTGAAGATAAGATACATTATAGCTAACAAGCATCTGAGAGAACTTCAAAATTTAAACACACTTCAAATTAGTGGATGTTTTGCATCTGGGTTTAGGCTGACATTAATCTGTACTCATGAGTCTCTCTGACTGTCCAAGCCCCCGTATTTCAGTGGGGTGTTAATCCTGCCTCTGTTGTGAGGGTGGTGGGTAATTTATTTAAACCAGGCTGGATTCAGCAGTTAAGCCAGAGTAATTCAGCAACAACGACTTAACAGCTCTTTGAGGACACAGACTTCAGGAGCACATGGTTGGTGGTCCAGTCTGACAATGGCTATTTGACAAGGGTTGACATATAATAGAGTTGTAAAGAATTTGGTCACAGTCATGTGATTATGCTTGAAAATAGCAGGAAAGGTGGTGAGGATTTGATTAAGGATAAACCCACAGCACAATTCAAGTGACAGGGCTGGAAAAAGATCCTGTTCCGATACATGGAAATTTTGTTTTCTAAAAAACTGTTCAATGCCACAACAACAATAAATTCCACAATATCACACTTTCCTCTTACAATATTTTCTTTCCCGTAGTTAAAGTCATTGTGCTTTCATACATTCCAGCTTTTTTATTAATATTCCATAATAACATTATTTTGTTTCAAGGTGCGAAAGGCCATTTTTTTTAAATTGTGTAAATTAAAGCAGGCAATGTTTACAAATTCATAGAGAGTGAAAGGTCATTTCTGCCAAATGACATCACAGACTTTTAACAGCATTTTGGTGCTAAGAATTGAAGTGAAAAAAATTTAAATAACGTCACTGCTTGTTATAACAACTTGTCACAATGTCTACCGTCATTAAATTAAAGTGGCAAACTGGCAAATTAATCACTTTGGGGTGTAACCTACAGGCATTACTATGATTTCAATTAAAGGGATGGTTCATTTAAAAATCTAAATGATGGCATTTCCCTATATGTTTTAAATGTGAAAGAGAGATGTTGGGGACAGTCAACCCCAGTCATCATTCACTTTCATTGTAGGGAAAAAGGAGCAGTGAAACCAGATAGCATGACTTGTTTTACAAAGAAATTAATCATGCAGGTTTAGAATGACATGTGAATACTTAAACAATGACAGAATTTTAATTTATAGGAGAATCTTTACAAGGAGACTGGGTTTATGTAGATTTTGGACCCGAGAACTATTTGAAATACCTTTCAAACACTCCTAACGTCACAGGTTGAAAGAGAACTGAGCTCCCCACAGGCCTGGCAGAGAGCTCCCTCTGGCCTCCTCACGCTTCTGGCTAACAGGGCTTTCTACTTCCTGCCCAGCCACATATGCCATTTCAGTGCTGTAAACACAACTGCAGGCTGCTGATGGCCCTGCAAGGCTGTTCAGACCAGACTGAAACAGTCTTTGAACTCTGCGTGCCCAGGGGCATTCTGGCAAAGAAAAGTCATCTTGTTCTACCGAGGCCTTCTGCAGCATGTCAGCTCATTGAGGTCTGACAGCACAGAACAGTAGTAAGTTTGGTTAGGGGAGTTAGTCACTGAGGGCAATCTTTGCTAACTCTATTAATAAAGTTAATGATGACAGATCTCTGGATGAAGCTACTGTTAGGAAAAATCTCTAAACAGTACGTTGTTTTTTGACTTAGCAAATATTAACCAGATTAACAATATAATTCTTTTTATTAACATTTTTGTTTTACCTTGTTTGAGTGTTCAATTTTGGTACTCATGATTTAACATAGAAGGGAAATATTCTCTAATATTCATGCCTTGTCTTACTTTTTTCTTGGATTATTGTATTAAATAAGACAGTAATAAGATATGAGAAATGAATACCTTATCTATAATAACATAAAACACATAAAAATAAATGTTTCCACAAATTATATTTTCAGCCACTAGTATGTTTTTGTGACTATGGTGGCTATGATTTCACATTTTCGATCAGTTTATATACATGTACATTAACTAGCAAAATATTTCCACATCACATTGCCCTCAAAGATTACAAATTTGCTATTGTATTAACCATGTGCCATGTGCAATGCTTACCACGGATCTTTAAGCAGCATGGAAACTGTAGAGGTGATTGTTACCCAGCGCTGGTTATCACAAACTCTGTACATGATGGTCTACAAACCTTAACATTGAAAGTCAAGGACACTGTTCCAGTGTGCCATCTCTATCCTATCACCTGTAACATTTTTGTTGTATAGAAATGTATCTCCTGTATCTTCTACTGTTCCGGATGACAAGCCCAGTTCCCTGGATGTCACAGAAAACCATAAAATCCTTGTTTTATTAAAGAAAGACATAGGAACAAAGGAATCCGTTTAAAACTCATGAAGCCATGGAAATGGAAGTGGATTTCACAACTCTGTATTACGTGAAGACCTCATTCTCCCAGAGCTACACAGGTATTCTCACAGCACAGATATAGAGTACATCCACAGCACTGCAAGACACGTGTTTACAGCTAAAGACTTCAAATGGAAATGCTTACACACACACACAAACACAAAACTTTTATTTTTCTTTGATAATAATTTTTTTGCCTATGTGACACCACAGGTTAAGATTATATACAGTATACAGTATACTGTAGAAGCCAGTCTCCGTCATCGAAAACTGTTGTAAAAATATTCAAAATTTGTGATTTTCCAGATTTTCATTTTGGTGGCTGGCAAGAAAATTATACCTCCAACGCATTACTACATGTGTTGCCAGCTGGAGTTTCAGAGAATATAAATACACTCGCTTTCTCATTCAGTAACCCACTTACACACAGAAACACAACAACTTTTATAGCTGTAGTTGGGAAACCTTGGAGACAGCGAGCATCTGATAGAGGCAAGCGCAGAGGAAGAACACTGCTGTCTGTGAACCCCATTTGAT
>JAZGTK010009560.1:0-17170 GCA_036877625.1 Ambastaia sidthimunki | reverse complement strand
ATGGATGGATGGATGGGTGGATGGATGGATTGCCTTTTAGGAGCTTCAAAATCATGGGGATATTCACTGCCGATATATTTCAAGCTGGGAAGAGCTGGGTTACTATTTAATGTAACTCTAATTCTGTTCGGCTAAAAGAAAAGAGTCATATACCTCAAGGATGCCTTTGAGGGTAAGTAACTTATGGGCTAATTTTCATTTTTGGGTGAACTATTTCTTTAACAATTCTATATAAAAACCACAATGACATTACACAGAAACAGCAAGATGACAAATATCAGCAACAGTATCATTATCATTTAATTTATTGCTAAAAACATCACTGTTATCAGCCATTGTTGTACATTTGTTTACATTTATGTAATACGTTTACAGTGTGAAAACGCGTTTATGACGTTTCAATCCGATCAGCAGAGGTCACGTTCTCTAAAACTCAAACGAGTCTTATGATCCCGCCCCTCTGAACACTTGACTCCGCCTACGTGAATAATTGACTCCGCCCTTGGGAGCTCGCTTCAAACTCAGACAGCTGACAGCTCGTCATTGAATGCAATGAACCGGTACCTTAAATTGTCTTCACGTCGTAATAAACAAATACAAACAGAGACTGTGCGTGTAGAAGACATTTTAAAAACGGATAGATGTAATTTGCGTCGTCGTGCCATTGCGGCACTAGTTGGACTTGCACAAACAACCCACAAACGAGACTGCTGAATATATTGTGCGTCTCATAACGTCAAGACATATTGCAACAGAATGATCTTCCCACAAAATAAAACATCGAATAAGGGATAATAGGTGAAGATCAAGCAGCTGCCAGCGTTTCTGCCTGTTCGAAAATCTGGAATCATTCAAATTGAATCATTGCGACGTCTGAATCCTCCAAAATGGGAGACAGGGGATGTTCGTCCCACTCTAGCACCAGACTCTGTGTTCACATCACTGTAAATAATACAACGTCTGACGTCCCACAAAAGAACAAGTATGCTTTGCTTTCTTGACTCAGTGTATTAAAAATAAAAACAATATAATACACAATTTCCCATCAGCCCACATTCAGCATGTACATAAAGTATGTGCACGGTGAGTTGCAATATTATCAGCTTCATTATAACATACAGGACATCACTTATCCCCACTCACCTGTTTTTGTGAGCAACGCCGACATGCACCACGCCGCGAACAGGACGCTGCAGATGAAACACACCTGCACGAACAGCATTTCTCTCCTTTTGCGAACTTTGAATATTTTGGTTATCATGCTCTTTTTTGATATACTGCAGCTCTGATCCGGCTCCATGGTCATCTGTGCCGTTTGCTGGGTCGTTTCGTTGCGATTCACCTCCAAATCGAAGCGACACAGATGGCCGAAACCGCAGGAACTCGGCCGGATTTGGTCAGACACGGGATGAGGTCCTCTTCATTTCCACGAGCGGGTCGCGTGTGAGGCAGCGGAGTGAGCGGCGTGCATGTGTATGTGTGCGAGCTTCCGTCCCAGGTGTCTCCACGCACCCGTTCAAGATGTTGTGTTATTAAAGCAACCCGTGAGAATCTGTGTCCTACTGTGAGGAAAAAATGCTATTCATAATCAGAAGTTATTTACTGAACATATTTAACGGCATTCAGTTGGGTTTCACAGTTGCCCGGTGATAATGACCCTTAAAACCCACATTCTCTTTTACATAGGAACCATACGGGGAAAACCCCAGTTGCACCACTAAGCTTTTTCCTATGGAACAATGCGGAATTAATTCATGGAATATTCAAACAGCCTAGTTAAGCATGCTTAAATGTTTCTAGGATACACGCTGTTCCACTCAAGTTGAGCTTTACCTCTCTCTCTCTCTCTCTCTCTCTCTCTCTCTCTTCTCATGCAGCTGCTGTGACTTCTACATGTGAGAGATTGTTACGCGCGTTCACGTGATGCTGATGACGTATCCACACTGAGCCTACTACACTCACTCTCCACTACTAACCCTTGGAAAACGGCATGGATACTGATTCCATACACTCAATAAAACCAGAGATGCTCATTTGAAAACCTTGCATAAAATATATCCCATTAATGATTTAATTAGTCAACTAAATTCAGAAAAAAATGCCCTCTGAGTTCAAGATTTTGAGTTTAATTGGCAATATATTTTGTCTTAAAATCTAGTGGTAAGTTTGCCCTAAAGTTATGTAATATGCTCTTTTTATTTTATATTTAATGACAAATACTAAATTAATAAGTGCAAACTACGAAAAGCTTTAGAAAAAACAGAAATTGGATTAATTGAATTTTAGAAATTCAATGTTTACATTAACACCAGTTTTTTAGAGTTTTCTAAGATTCTCAACACAAACTTTATATGCTTACAAAAAGTAAATAAAATGATACATAAAACTATGATACATAAAACAAATGATTATAAAAACTGAGATGTATGAATGCCTTTGAATGCCACTACACTGATGTTGTCTTGCCTTCAAAACATTCAAAACAGTACATATGTAATGCTAAGCATGCTTACAATGAAATTTACTGGTAAAACATCATTGGAAATGGCACCAAACACCTCCACAACGATTAAAACAATTTAGAAAAGGATTCAATAGATCTTTACAGTGTTGTAAAAAGTCCAATATGAAAACAAACAAAGCTTAATAATTTGAAAGAAAGTCTCATATTCTTGTAAACCCTTGGTATAGTCATTAGTTTCCAGTTCCATGTAATACAACTGCTTTACATACATTTAAGGTAAATCGAATGTAGTTCTTGGTTTTTGCCAAATATCACTTCCACCCTTCTCAGATTTTTTCAGACACAGCTGTGTTTACAGATACCACAGTAGGTTGGTTTATTTTTTTCTGTATGATGAGGGTTGGAATTAAAATCATTAGTCAACCCCAGTTGCTTTTGTGGGAGACCCAGGACATATCATGGACCGAGAGAATTGACAGAGAGAATCATATTATAAATATAAATTTTCTTTTCACTCAGCCGACTCTCTCTTTTCTTTTTATCTCTCACCCTTCTTCTCCCTGGAGTGAATCATGTGCTCAACCAAAGTAATTAGTGGATTAAGACTCCAGCATTTCAGATGAAAGGCACTAGACACTAACTGACCAATAAAAACTTTCTACTGCAACCAACCTTTTAGAATTTCATACAAGCACTGTTTAGGGGAAACCTGTACATATAAGCTATACTTAAGTCCATACATACATTATTTTAATTCTTGCATACTGCACCTTTTAATGCAATTGTTTGCATCAGTCTGTGAGTGTTAAAGCACAATAACAATAAATCAGCTTTGGGGTGGACTGCTAATACTGTCTTTTTGCTGGGCCATCGTTCAATTGCCTGGACTAAATGCATTGCCAGACAAAGACAAGTATTGCCCTTTAAAGAGGCAGAAGGATGTTTCACACTGGCAGATATTTTTTGTTGACTACAGACTACATTGGCTGATGTCAGTAACTTTCAATATTGGTGTTAATGATGCTAACCATCTTGTAGGCTCGTGAAGCACAAACGTTGGACTGGTGAGAAAGATGTGGGAAAATGTGCCCTAAGCATATAGCAGTCACACTGTTTTCCAGACTGGAATCATGTGAATAGTCTGATTTCTCCACTGTGCGTTTGTGTGAATGTTGGCTAACTCTGGGTCAGCTGATGAGAATTTAGGGTGTAAGGTACTAGTAATAGTAAATAGTATTCCAAAGTCAGATTCTATTAGCATCACATTTTGATACTAGCTATAAGGTAAACAAGTGAACACAATTTAGCCTAACTGGGATACATTTAATCAAGGGTGAATTATGTAATAAAGGTCACTGCATGTTCAGAAGAATAAGTGAGTCCTTTATTTATTTGCTGCTTTTGCAACTGTTTTGGTTTCTAATTGTTGTAATTTCTAAATTACTAATATTAACATGAAATATCAGGTACTGATGAATCATGCACACAAAAAAGAAACTACATTTAGCTTTCTACTCTGCTTTCTTACTCTGCTATTATATACAGTGTGACAACTAGCCCCGGTCTCCCTTACTAGCTGCTTTATAATTTTTCTTTTCAATAAAGATGCAATTGTAAAGTTCAATTATAAAGTGGGGCATTTAACCTTTTCAGGGACAGATCATTTAATGGCATACTAATGGCATCATAACTCCTGCTACAAGAATGATCTTTTAATTTTACGAGGATATGATCTTAAATGTAGCCAAGGGTCCCACCCCAGGTAAGACCACGGCAACATTTTTCATATGTAACGGTAATAAATGTGCCTGTGAGAATCATGTCCTGCAGCATGAGAATGTAATTCATGATGTGTTGCAGTTAATCACAGAACATTTATATTTTCCCCAACAGGGCTTCAGGGCTTTTCTACAGAAGAGGTTTTCCAGTTAACAACTGGTACTTAAAGACTGAATCATGTGCTCAGCTCATATGTCCTGCCTGTACAGACAGTAATTACAATAGACTTGAGCCTTTTTCTATAGATATTAGATTGATGCTTTGATGAAAGACTCGCTGTTTTGACTAACCAAATGCTAATAACATGTTAGCTGCTGCAGTCACAGTTTGAGTAACACAGAAGAAACTCCTGATATTAGACTGATTATATTGCTTCTTTAGAAAATAGATTTTCTTTGCCATTTACATGTATGTTAAACACATTAGTATATGCATTACAACATGTAATTGGCCATGATATTAAACTTCACACAATACAGGTTCCTAAAAGGTTTTTTGTCAAGCTCTATGTTTCCATAAAGAGGCTTTAACATCAACAGAAGCTTTCTGCTGCACCAAAGGTTTTTTTGTAATGGAAAAGGTTCCACAGATTATAGAATTTAGGAAAGAAATGGTTCTTTTAAGCACCTTTGATTAAAGAATCTTTGGTGAACCAAAAATGGTTCTTCTATGGCACTGCTCCTAGGAACCCCTTATTGCACCTTTATTTTTAAGAGTATGTAAACTTAATTTTTAGATCTTTATTCAATTGACTAACAATTTCATTTTCATTTTTCCAACTAACCTGGGCTGTTAGCAAGTATGCTTTTGCTAGCTGCTCTGCTGGCTAAGGGGTCATGATGATTAAGCAGAGATGAACAAGCAAGATTTATTGCTGTCACTCAAAACTTTCACAGGCATTTACGTCAGCTGTAACCGGATCACACTTTAGATGTACATAAAACTGGACTATAGCCAAACCTCATTGTGGAACTTAACATCCAGAATTGAGACTCCTTTAAAACTGAATTCAGAGACAAGTCACTTATCATGTTGCCGTTGCTTCTGGCAACCATGATCAGAACATCATTTCATTTTAATTTCACTACTGCTCATTAGGTTTCTCATTAGGTGTCCACGTTAGGTTTTTCACAATAGCTAAAGGTAACATTTTCTCTATAGGGTTGTCAATCGAAAATGTTTCTTTTGAATTTGATCATAAAGCTCAACGGCAGGTAATTCGGGAAAGAAGCAAATGGCTTCTGAGATGTGCTTTACTCCAATAACCGCAGCTCCCTACTGATACATTCCCTGGCTTTGCTTGTTGCAGTCCTCCAGCCACCGCAGGTAACCTTCTGCACATCCCTGCTTACATCGGGAAAACCCAACACAAAGACAACCTTCCTGCTTGATCTCTCATGGATAAAATTTGTGCCTTCACCCCTTTAAATCACTGTGTCTGTGCTATTTTCTTCTGTGTGTTCACAATACTGCAAATATGATCGACAACAAAAGCTCCAGAAATTTTACCTGTGTTTTTAAATCTTATGTGTTAATATATTTGCATTTGTAAATTTACTCTGTGAACTTATTTGGTTTATTTGGCTTTGAACTGTGAACTTATGTGCTTTATTTAAACACACAACAATAGTCAATCACACTGATCTTCATTATTAGTAATTGTTTTGTCCATGTACAGCTTTTAATGTCTGAATTTATTGTGTCTACAGAACTTTTAATGATGTCAGCCTAAAAGGAAATTTGTCCCAAAGCAGATCAAGTCACCTGAAGATCATGCTGATTTTAATCCTTACTGAACTGCCCTGAGGAACTTCTGGTGTGTTGTGCACTGGTGTGCTTAAAAACAGCAGCTTGGTGGTCAGCTGCCCGACTGCCTGTAATCATGTGACCGGCCTGAATTCTCCAGCTGTGTGTGACTGTGTGTGTGTTTGTTGAGTAACTCACAGGCTCAGCCTTCAGGACCGTGTCAACTGATGAGAATTTGGGATGAGAGGCACCAGGCAGGACAGTCGGCTGAGGACTGAAACACTGTGGGCAATGAGAGTTTATTATTAATTCAGAGATTCTGTAGCATCTGCCTGTTGTGAAATGTTGCATCACACTTTATACTGTACACGTACATCAATAAATGTACTCATCTCACAATCACTACTATATAAATGTCCTTATACTGAGGATGTTTAGGCTGTATAGCTACAGTATTTAAAGGTGAAATGTATATTTTTAAGGTTAAAATACTTTCTTCTTTACCAATTGTATATGCAGACATGACTGTAATAACCCTTTGTATTTTGAATTCCTGAAAATGCAAACATTGTGGTAAACAGTGTGCTAATGTCAAAAAGAGGGACTATCTGTTTGCCCATCCAATGAAAGATGAGGGCTGTTTAGGAAACCTGTTTGAAAAGAATAATTATTTTTGGCTGTTTGGTGATGCCAAATTTTAATTTGGTGATTTTAATCAACAGCAATAATGAAACGCTATTTCTGTTTACATGGCAAATTATTCTCTGAGTAGCTGCTGTCTTCTCAGCCGAAAACTTTTAATCAAAGTTTATCACAATCGATCTGAAACAGGAGATAAACGTTATATGACTATGTCATGAATATTAAATAGATGACGTAAGGATTTCTCGTTACGTGGGTGCTGCCGGTAAGCGATAGCAGATTTCCACTCACTGCCTAAACAAAACAGACATATAATTGTTTTAAAAGTCATCAGGTTATATAGCTACACATTAATCTCACAAGTTCCTAAAAAAAGTGTGTGTACAGTATCATCCAGTACACTCGAAATCATCCAGTATAATGATCAATAATAGATCAGACCAAATGAGCACTAATTTAACATTACGTAACAGAGCGACACTTGCCACGTGGTTTTCGCCGCTACACGCACAATCTTTGCCTGTGAAGACTGTCAGGACTTGGCCGTTCTCCACCTCGCTGGTTCTGGGCAGCTTGTTCCATTAACATGGTGCTGCTCTGACAGGGCGGGCATTACAGTCACAGTAAGAGGATTAACTGATGGACAGTTCTGCCATGCCTGGACAATTATGAAAATGAAAATGGACAAAAGGTCAGAGAGACATACACACAGACATCACAAAAATGTTCACGCTGCTACGCAAATGCACGAACACACATAAATGCGTTCAGAGAGAGCTACTGTAATCCACCATAGGTGAAAAACATTGTATACTGTACATTTACTGTTAAATGTTCTTTAATCAACTTTCTTGGTATCTATTTCCATTATACTGTAACACATTTTACAAGGTCAATTCATTAACATAATGCTTCAACTGTCACGAAATAACACTGAACAGTATTTTACATTATTTATTAATCTGGGTTAATGTTAATTTGTAAATACGCTATTGTATACTATTGTAACTAAAATTAATAAACGTAAAAGTATTGTAAAATATTACATCATGTTATTTCAATAGACTAATTACTAATTAGTTGGTTAACAAATGGTAAAACCTCATTGTAAAGTGTTACTTTATTGTCTTTGGCAGACTCTGTGTTCTGGTTGTGTGTATATGAAGGGTTCTGCTGTCGTAGAACAGCAAGAAGTAGAGCATGAAATAAAGTCTAACAACCTGAACATCAGCATTACTGAACGCCAGCAGGACCGTTATACACATTTACAAAATCAAGCTGCACTTATTTGTTACACAGACCTTTCTTATCAACATGGAAACCTTGATTATGAAAGCGTGCACATTTCTATAGATAAGTCCAATGGAAAATGTCATCTGACGTCCTTGGAAATCAATCATGTCTTCCATACAGCATGCATAAATGATACAGACCAATCATGTGTCACAGTCAGTGTGTCTCCTACAACATTATAGATTTTTTCCAAGACATTTTAAACACTGTAAGACTTTTAATGCTTTTTACAGCAATATACTGGCGACACTGTGGCCAGTAAGTTACAGTAATTACCAGATTACATTAAGCTTCCTTTAAATGTTGTTTATAGTTATTAGAATACTGTAATTGAGGTTACTGTATACATTACTGAATATTACTGTATACATTATGTTTTTACTCGTTGTGACTACAAACACATGTTGATTTGCAATAAGGCTAAACATGCTAAGTATTACATTTTTAACATGGTTGAGTCACCATTTGAGGTTTATGGTGAAATCTTAGTCTTAAAGATATAGACATTTATGGTCAATATGGTAAAAGAGTAAAGCTACTATATACTACAGCAATTAAAAGGCAATATAACAAGATAAACACTAATCAAAATATGTGATGCACCATATCTGACCTATTCCACACTCTGTTTTAACTGTCTGATGGTTTGTTCAAGCCTTGCAATTCTGATTGTGAAATCAGACCACTTACTGATGCTGACTTTATAACCTGTCACTGTCTTAAGTGTCATTCATTTGACTATTCTTGCTCATCCCACAGCAAGACTAAGGTGGTCAGCGTCTTTCAGCTGCAGTGGTGCTGAAATTGTTTCGCAGCTCTCTGCCGCCCCTCTGTGGACTAACTGGGTTGCTGCAGCCATTATCTGCAAAAAGAGCTCGAGGTCTGGAGTGATTTATTATTGGTGTCAAAAGTTGCTCGAAAGATCAACGATCACAACCTTCCAGCACACCGCTGACATCCGAATTATTTGGCTTTAATGAAAAATATACCTCGGCCTCTTTTTATTTCTTGATGTCAATGATTTCAGTCTTTGCATGGTAAAATGCATTATGTGAAAATGATTTGTATGAGTCTCTGTGCGTTTATAATTGTTTTTACGGTCAATTACTCCAAAGCATCGCCTGTCTACTGCTGATGGTGATCACACAATAGTCTCTTTATGGAGATTCATAGAGGTGTTTATCACTGATTAAAATTTCCCAATGCTAATGTATAGTATTTAGTGCTTGTTAATGTCTTATTGAATGTGGGGTCGTATCTTATTTATGTAATTTTATTTTGTCAGGCCCATTTGTAAAGTCAGTCAAGACTTTTTAGACTGGGGACTAAATTTGTCAAGTCAACACAACATTTTACAGTTACTCCAAATATTTTTTTGTAGTAAGATTATATAACTCTTACTACAGAGTTATATAATCATATATGTGATATATCCTATATAGATCATACAGCATATATATCATATTTTGTCTTAAAAAAAACAGGACAAGACTGATTGTTTAAAAAGTATTTATTGTGCTGCAAAGAAACAAACAAAATAATACAAGAAACTGGAAAAAAACTCTGCTGTGCTACAGGAGTCAACATATCATCTACCCTTTTATAAATCTGCAATATCATGACCCATGTTGACATTATTATTTTTACATGAACATTAAACACCAGTAGTATACAAACTCTGAAAGGATGAATATTTTATATGGAAAGAATGAACAAGAGGGTGGAGAGGGGATACAGGGACAAATTTCTTGAAGCTCCTCGAACTTCAGTTTCTTGGAACATATACACTTGCTTACCATCCTGAAAAAATGGCAATTTCTCTGCTCTTTGAAGAGACAAAGAAAAGAACAAACTGACACTGTAAGAAGTCTTAATCTTTGTAAGACTTTGAGAGACAGACGCAACTAAAACATTTGTGACTTGAGCTACGTCTTCCGCTGCGGTCAGTTTTCCTGCTCATCAATAAATTATTAGGTCATAGACAATATATTACATCTCTAATTTTTCCTCTCTCCAAACCATTTTTCTGTCATTTTTTAAAACTTTTATTAATTTTTTTATGTTGTTTTGGCGAGTGACACTCAAGTATTTACAACAATACTTGAAGAACGCACTAAAAAATGAAAGACTCCACCCAGTAGAACCCCAAAATGTGCAGGTCTGTCCAAACCAAATCCAGCCAGTGTTGGGAGCTCCTCTATAACCTCAAACTGTTCCACAGCAATGGAAATGTTGTTTTGTGTGTGGAAATTGCATTTGAACTTGAAAGTGGGCTATACACAGATCTCACATTGCTCATTAAATATGGATGACATCTTGCTAAAATGCTGCTGGGTTTATTTTTGTAGGGATTGTGTGGTTGAGTCCTCCAGAGCAATTCTCACCAGTGCTCTAGTACTAATTCTTGTTTACCATTTGATTGATGCTCTTTGATTGGCCGTGACTGAACGACAGGACTACCAATCAATTGTTTCATTTCCACAAAACAGAAACGTGTTAAAGAATAAACAGAAGCAAAGGGTTCAGATCTGTGTATTCAGCCTCAAGCTCTCAAGAGCAAGTGCTTATTTGTTATTTCTCAGTTGCAGGGGTTTGAAATAAGGCTTTTATGGCATTGTGGCGATAATACAGTAAATGATATTGCAAACATATGGCGATAACTTTATTGTAGGATTATGAAAATGTTGCAGTTATAGAATAAAGTTTTGAAACAAACTGGGTAAATATAATTAGGTGAATCTTATGAAACCTATCAAGAACATGTCCAGGTTATATTTTATTAGAATTGCAGCCCCTCCGCCTCACTTCCTACTGCCATAATGCAAAAAACATCTCATTCTTATGAATGTAATGCAAAACAATGAAGATTATTGAAACAGTATATTATTTAGATATTATAGTATATTATAGTAGTTTTTGTAGCTCTGCATTTATTCTGGAAAAAAATCAATGCAAATAATCTTAATAATCTTACAATTGGTTTAATTTCTTTATGCATTTTTTAAACTTTTGATTTAGGGGTGGACAAATTTTCATGAGATTCACCCAATAATCACTGCACAGGGTCCCACAAGGTTTTAGGAAAAACGAAGGGCAACTCTTTCTATTTATTATTTGTTAGAAATAAAAAAAAAAACAAAAGGAAAGAAACACATAGGTTACTTTTCTCTCTATATATAAAAGTGCCAAGTTGTATAGCTCAACAAAACAATATCACATATAAAGATACAACCAAGACAAACTATCACATACCTACAGTCCCGCCCCTCTGGCCTCCATAACCCACCCTCAGCCCGTCCCCTCACTTCAAAGCTTATGTCCATCAACATTCCAGTAGTTCTGACACCAGTAAAGACTCATGACAGGGAAAACCGAAACGAGAGCTTAATCGTTCAACATAGCAATGTCACATGGTTTCACTCACATAAACAAAGGCTTCGTTCACACAAATTCGATCCGTTTTAAATCTAATTTTAGGGACTGACTGTTTCACACTTTGATCACTTTACAATGATCAGATCCGTTTTGTACAGTGTAGTCTACATTGGTTGCGATGATGTACGTAGCAAATTGCGTTTGATGTAATTTCTGATGTTTGAACGTAAAAAACACCCAAGATGGATTTTAGTTGGACGCCTGTCTGAACAAAGACAAAGTGACTCATGTGGGCTTCAAAATGTTCAAATGAGCAAAGCTCTATGATAAGAGAGGGAAAACACAAAAAGGATAGATTGAGATGTTTGTCTTTCTGTATCATCATCATCTGTGCTTTTTTGAAATAACGTCAAACAAAAAAAGGCAATGGAATGCCTGTCCTCAATTTGCTGTCACATAAATCTCATATTTTTCTCAATCATAAATACATTCATTAGGAAAATTAACGAAGAACTTTACAGATGAAGAAAGTCATGTGCGTGTACATGTGCGTCTGTGTTTGCGCACCTGTACGTACATGCCAACACATACATACAAACATACATATATACTCACATAATAGTTCATGTCTTTTCAGTTTACTGTTTATATGTACATAAATGTTGCTATAATGATTGTGGATTTTTTTAAACCAAATTTGTCTGAGAAAACCAGAAAACAAAGGTGCCTCAGTAACATTTTGAAGCTTCCACAAAAAGAGGCAGTTTCATGAAAAGTACAAATGAAGAAAATGAAAAACGTATCCTAAAGCAGTATATTTCTGTTGCACACCCCCTACCAAAAGTCATTTAAATCAGATTCTTGGGCTTTATTCATGAAACATGGGCAGATAAAGTCCTTTACAGTTTGTTAAACTAATTTAGAATTTTTTGCAATGTTTGTTTAACTCATAGAACCACGAATACCTAGTAATTGTTCATAAAAAATAACCTATTTATCGACAATTTAGTAATTTATTGTAATTCGTTCATAGAACTACTATCATCTGTAAAACCATTCTTGCATAATTGGTGACAATTTTCAAAACAACAGTTTTGAAAAACAATTGGATTGGTTTTGCAAACAATCTACACAAAAATTTATTCTGCTCATGTTTCACAAATAAGGCCCTTTGATTATTTTCATGGAGAATGTTTTCTTAAAGACACAAACTTTCTTCACTACTGGTTGGTTTTCATCTCTACAAAATGAGGTTTAAAGAATCAAAAAAATAAAGCAGCACTTGTAAAGCATGGCGTCAAATCCAAACCGCTATCGCTATGTTGTTACTTTGTCTTGCTTCACAATCCTCAGATTTGTTTCAGGAAAATATAGATTTGCTAGGAGTGTCAATCTGCCCTTAGTTGTAGGAGAGAGAACAAACGGTGTTTGTATGGTTAAATGGGAAAACGCTCATACATGTAAGCAGAAGTAAAACACAGAGACCCCACAACTCCGTCTACCAAGAAGAACTAATGTCCACAGAGTAGCTCACTCCATTTTCTTCTATTTGGCTTTCAAGAGAAAAAAGGCTGGGCCAAACTCACCCACAGCACTGGGGAAAATCTGAATCTTACAGTAGCAACTCCTACAAAAACCTTGTTATTTTCCCTCTTTTCTTTCCTCTACACATAGTCCAGCATCTCTGTTTCGGGGAAGCGAGTGTCCCACAGCGCCCCCTCTGGGCATATCAGGTACCTCAGACAGAGAAGCTTTGGTTTAGTGCTGTTCAAACAAGCACTTGTCAATTTTTTTTGCTCCTTTTTCTTTTTTCCGACAAAAAAGTAGGAATGCAGGAAAAATAGTGTTGAAAAATAAAATAATAAAAAACACTCAGATCATCCTAATCCCAACGATGTACATTTGACTTCACAACTACCTTCAACTTGTGTCTGAACATCCACAAAATCTCACACAAAAAAACTATCATATCTCTGATTCACAAAAACACTCTAGAAGAGTGTCCTCCAATTTATCAATAACACCCACTTAATGTTTGGTTTGGTTACATAAGTGCAGCTTCCGGCTCCTGGTGAAACTTTAGGGTGTTGACGTGTGACATATACCGTGTTTGATTTTTTTGCTCGGAGTGACTTAAGTGAATATTATAACTGATATTCTTTACCAGGGTCTCTTCTCTGTCCGCTTAGATTAACGGCTTTATCCGTCTCTATAGTTTATATTAGTGCTCATGTGCTGCAAAAGGTTTTAGCAGCCGAACACGGGCTCAGTCTCTCTCTTTCTCGATCACTCACTCTCTCTCGCTCTCCTGTCCCTCATGCGGTCTGGTAGAAGTTGTCAGCCTGCAGGTTGTTGGGTTTCTGCATGCTGTAGTAACCGCTGTATCTGGAGTCTGGGTCTGCGATGCGGAGCATGCGCTGGGTGCTGTCCACCTGGGTCTTCGTCTTCTTCTGGCAGTCCACATACTCCAGCTGGTTATTGAGACACGTGGGCTGTAGACGTGACACAACACAAACACAGTGAGCTGTCTGGATCATGCAGGCAAACATCAAGGGTCATGTGACTTTAGGAGAGCAAAATGAGGCATTTTCACACTAAGGCTTTTGGTGCGTAAATGAGTCAGTTTGGTGGTTTTTGTGTGGTTGGTGTGAAAGGTTGGGGGTCTGCAGATAAGTAATGCAGATTTCACTTCAGTATGGTTCACAGCTGATATGATAATAATCTAGCGTAGTTTTGCAGAAGTGAACTGCATTGATGATTGTTTTCAAATGTATGGAGTTACTTTTTACATACCTTGTATTGCATTCATGGTAGGGATGCACATTATGCTCATTTTGATGCAATTCACTATATATATATATATATTCTTGTTTGTCACATTCTACTGCACAGCCAGGTGAGCAGAGACAGTAAAGGTTTTAATGAAACAGTTAATATAAATGAACCTAATCCATTCTGTTAGACACCCCCTAATTCTCTCCAAACAGTTGTTACCTCCCCACACTTAAAGTCACCTCTACACTGCAGCTGTACGATTCTGTCAACAGTGCCACTGTAACCAATAATCATATTATAGATGAAATGAAGTTTAGAAGATTGTTTAGGAAAAGTTGTGTTTATGTGATTGATTATTGCTATGGTTTGCTATCACTCATGGGTGCTCATTCTCATCCACTGCAGATAGAATCAAGTATTATTCTGTGTGGCAGTCCATAAAACCAAACAGACAAAATCGTGGTGGACAGGTGAACCAACAAGTTTTTTTGATGCCTTGAGTTTTGACATGGTGGCACACCTACTCATCACCCGGTAACAACTGTTACCATCTTAGTATGTTTTTAGTTTTTAACTTTAAGTCCAGTAGAAAACAAAACAGTATTTTGTATTATTTTGTATGGATCGATACAATGAGTGCTAACTCTAATTCAGATTAAGCAACTGAACCACACGTGAAAACACCCTTAAACTGATTTAAGCAGTTATTATGCATCTGTGGTAAACTGTATTGTATGTACCTTTGTGGGTGTGCGGTAGCAAGGCACAGGGATCCACTGCTTACGCTGGTTGACCAACAGCAGGGCGGCGATAGTGAGCATCATCATTAGGATGGGCAGTGCCACCCAGGCCCAGTGCAGACTGGCATCCTCACTTGGCATTGGTGTCTTGCCATCTAGGTACGGCATCTGTAGACTCCCAAAGTCACCTGAAATAACCCACAACAGACCTGTTGGAACATTTGCTATTTTGCTAACAGCTGAAAGTTAAATGACTTAAAACAGCGACATAGAACTACCCATCCATGTTATATAAAATGCATATGGGTTGATCATAAGAAGCTGTCACACATTCATTCCATGCAAATTCCATAATTGTGGCAAATTCTATAATTGTGTCGATGTACAACCCTCACATAAAGTAAAAAACAAACAGATTCCTTATTATGTTCGATGATGATGAAGCTTGATGCAAATTACTGCTTCCAGAGTTACAAAACAAAAAACTTTCCCCTTTAAGTGTCACAGTAACACAAGCACACGAGATTGTTTCTTCAACACTTAAGAAAAACAAAGTGTGAAAACAAGTACGCATACATTAAGGTTTAACCGATGGACTGCTACAATAGTTTATAGTGGTGTACAAAACTTGTTTTGTTTGACCTTGTTGAGTTTGTTTGACCTATTCGCTCATGAATCTCACTACACTGCTTTTATTCCCTTATTATTGTATTATGTCACGCTAGCTAGTCTCACAACTCAGATAAAATGTGATTCAGTAGCAATGCAGTGCCACTGCAGAAAACACATTAAATCAAGCTCGCGTAGCTATAGGAACTTGGATTCAAATACTTGTGTAGAGTACATATGGGGGTGTAAGAATATCACAAAGAGCTCTCAACCTTACCTCTGAACTGTGGCATGATGTCATTTTCGCTGTGAGTGGGCCAGGCTGGTTGATGTCTTTGCTTGTCTCCATGTTGGTCTGTTTTTTCAATGGGCACATTTGTAGGAGCATAAGTCTCTGTAATTAAAACAGCAGAGAGACAAAGAAAAGAGGAAAAGAGTTACAGAGGAACACACTCACATACACACACACCGTAACGGCAATAAAAGCAGTTGTGAAGCACCCACTCAGAACAGATTTGGGTCAGCGTGAAATTGCGGGCCGTGGGCTAATTAAAAGCTCATCTTCAGAGCTGCGTCTTTGAGTGGGAAAGCACCAAAGGGTGAGTGATTACCCAGAATGCACACGGCACCGCTCTCAACCCCCTCATTGATCCCGAGCCAAGTGACACAGCAATAAAGAGGGGCATGATCAATGACATTATCTCCCAAATGCAAAGAGAGCTAATTTAGCCTCTGTCCCGCTTCGACTTAATCAATCCTTTTAAATGATTCATCTCAACGAGTCCTTATTTAGACAAAAGACCCATTCAATTAGAGAGGAGGTTCTAAGTAAACACAGCTTTATGAGAGCCAGGGAGAGAGAGAGAAGAGATTAGAAGAGAGTTAGAAAGAGACAGAGAGATGACAGAACTAAAAACTGCTCCCGGGTATGAGGCACAGAATTGCACCGCAGATTATTTTAGTCATTGCCATCTTCTTTTTAGAGGTCGTTGGTTTTAAAAATCATTCTCTATGGCACTGTCCTCATTGTACTCTTGCCATGTTACATAAGACTACATAACATGTTTAACACCTGTAATGTATTTTTAAGCAAAGCACAATATTTATGTAGGATAGGATTTGATTTAATCAATCTGGAATTGTCAAAAGTGAGCTATTACTTTATTGGTTATAAGTATTGCCCGCCCATAAGGCCCCGCTTATGTCAGCAGCAAAGAAAGGCTGTTTCAGAGGCAGAAAATATTCATTTTTTTAACATATTATTACATGAAAATTTTAATTACATCTCATCTACACTTCAATTTATAACCACACTTTGTGTGAAGAAAATGTGCCTGGCCACAATCAACAGTACTTAAACCCTTACCCGGACACATGGGGCAACAGCTGCCCTCCACTGTGATTGACTGATGGCAGGGTAAGACAGGGCAGCTGACAGTTGAGCACAGAGTTTGGCCTTGCAGACAGTAGCAATGAGTGCAACTGTCAATATCCCATCGCTCCTCATCCATGTATGTCTTTCCATTAAAATGACATACAGCTCTTGGTGTAGCATCTGGTAAAGAGATGGAAGAAGCACTCAGTCAAAACAGTGTAATGCAAACAGCTTAGCAAAGAGATCCCAACTGCATCCTTTATATGCGGTAGCAGGATTACACATTAATCCTGTTAAAATGTAGTAGTTGCATATATTCACTTCCAGTTATATAAGCACAATACATTAGCAGTTAATGCTTGGACGGAGAGG
>JAZGTK010009559.1:0-17170 GCA_036877625.1 Ambastaia sidthimunki | reverse complement strand
GTTCATTGTTATCTTTTCCTGTGTTGCCTTATTTTCTGATTGTTTTCTCCTGTTTGTAGTTTAGTCTCCCAGTATATTTATACCCCTGGTTTTGTTTGTTTGGTTATGATGGTTTGTTTTCCTGAGTTCCTGAATTTTAGTGTCTATTTTGAGATTATCCCCAAACACCGTAACAATGTTAAAGTTACTGCATGTATTGTGTATTTCATTGGGTTTCTCTGTGTCTTGTTTAATTTGAGAACTGTAATGTATCATGTTAAGTGTTTTATATAGTCAGTGTGGACCATAGATTGTAAAGATAATTGGATGCATTATTCTCAAACACTGAGGTATGAGCCCTCAGATGCAATGATGGGTATTTCTGATGGATGTGCCTTCATTTATTGGCATGCTTTAAATCTGCTGTAGGTATCATCTGTTCAGTCGTCTTTATATTAATACAATTACAGTCTTGGTATTGCTAATTAGTAATACTTAGTATTAGTAATATTAATAGTAGTAATAAGTAATAATACTTGGTATTATTTTTCCCATAAAATAAATGAGTAATATTATATATTCTACAATACCATGCATACTTTATATTTCATAATTCTCCTGTTTTTGCAACATTGCTAGAGGCACTATATAAATACATTTGAAGTGTCTTAGTAATAATCTCTACCCAAAGTTCCTGTTGTATTGTAAAAGTTTTGGTTTATACTTTTGCTTGTCACACTCTGTCTCGGTAAGCACAGCCTTGTGTCACATGTTGTCACACTCCTCCAGCCGAACCTCAAAGCACCTCATATTGTCTTACATAACACCGCTGGCTCTAGTTTTATCTCTCTAGCCAGTAGGGGGAACTATTGCATTAATAATGAGTGACATGTTCTTTTTTTAACACACCCACAGGATTTTTACCACATACCCTGACAGAATCTTAACAAAACTGAAATGTGTGAAAAATTTTATTTGTCATTTTTTGCTCATCACTGTTTAACTATTTGTTACAATAGTTATTTGTTAAATACGAAGGCCTTTTGTCCTTAAATATATAAATAACACTTTAAGCTATGGGCTCTAGTTTCATTTTAATACGTGGCAAAAATACTGAACAACTGCTTCAGTGTTTGATGGTTGAAGGTGAAGTAAACTGTATGACTTTATTACATTTTTTGCTGGTGTTCTGCACTGGAAATATGTGACCTGCATGCTGCCACTTTTGATCCTGAGCACAGCGTTCCAGAAACACGTGTCACGTGACCACTGTGAAACCCCTAAAAATGATGCTCTGATAAGTCTGATTGATGGTTGATGGCACAGAAAAGGTGATACTGGCAAGACAAATCAGTTTCACTCTGGTACTAAAAGTCCTTTAACTGACCTCAAAGGTGAAAAGCGGGGAACAATATAAGTTCATTTTACACTTTTACAAGCCCTGCAAAATAATAAGACATTGGTACAGCATTTGCTTTAATATAAAGCTTTTAACATTGATAGTCCACACTTAATTAATCTTATGACGAAAGGCTCTAGTTCCTGTAGTTGGGGGTGGAAGGGTTAAAACAATAATGTGGTAACAAGATTAGAAGTGACTATTTCAGTCCATACATCTACAATTGAATTTAGCTGTGAGAATATGACAGTCAGCCACACTCTCACATCCTCATTTTCACCAGACAGACCTTGGCAACCACTTGATCCTTTTTAAACGATCTCATCCAGGCTGAGTGAAGCTAATGCCGTGATGATAATGTTCTTATTTTGTTTTGCTGTGAGTAATAATTGGGACATCATAACTTTAGGCTCTCAGACGAAGCAGTAATTTTCTCATCCTCAGTATGTTTAAAGAGAGGAAGATGATGCCCTGTCAGTCCAGCAACGGTCAACTGTGTTTGTATACTGAGCTCAGAAATTCTCCCATGCGGAGGAGTCACAGCTACTGGCCTGCCAGACTGTACGAAAAAATCAGCTTTGAGGACTGCAAGATTACAAAACTGATTTCATCACGGTCATCTGAGCTCTTCTGAGACCATAGAGACATTTTTATCTTTTCTTTGTCAATTTTAGGGACTTGTATTTATGCCTCAGTTTAATAGGAATCATGCTAAATAAAATGTAGTTTGTGACAATTAAAGTAAAATTGAACAGATATAAACAATTCATTGTAAATAAGTCGAGTCAACGGTGAAAATGCTTCAGGCTGATGAAATGGAGTGTAAGTCCTGCATTCAGTAGCTGAGTATAGCACAACTGCGGGGGTGGCTGTAGTTGTTGGTGCTGTAAGACAAAAATATATACACTCAAATGTGAAACACATTAGCAGTTGCTAACCTGAAACTAATTTATAAGCAGAGAGGTTTTTTGAGAACTCTGAAAAATGTTAATGCTGAATATTTTTTGACTTCCACTATTGATTCATTATTCACACATTCATTACTTTTCCAACATCAGAGAGAATTAAAAAAGTGGTGAGCTGCTCTTCCAGCCTGTTAAAATATTCATCCAGAATCAACTAAATGGAGACATTTATATATATATATGTATGTATATACATACACACACACAGATATGGATATACATATGATATCATAAATAATTCACCGCCAGTATCTGTGTCACACTCCAGCAGGTGTTTAACATTTCAACAGAGGTTGTGATAATATTGATATAACATTCCAGGATAACCTGAACAGACATCGTGTTGTAAATGTGGCTCATCATGATCTGTCACAAAGTTGTGCAGCTTAGTTTCCAATAAAACACTTCAGACTTTGATGTTTTTAGACTAGGGAGGAAGTTTTGAAACTTGAGGAACGTCTTAATAATACATCAGGATTTTAAGAAATCAAAACAGAAAAATAGACAATTTGCTCAGCCTGAAATACTGGGAGCAGAACTAACTGATGGTATGACAATCAGGTATTTTTTTTTACTAAACTTTAACAACATTTACTGGCATGACTGCCGACTTTATCAACCCACTCAGGTTAAACAGAGTTTGACGGAGAACCTGTTAAACCATCATCTTGCTTTACTGTATGATGAGAAATTGCCACAACTGTGAGAGAAATGAAAGTGCTCACTATAGATTAGTTGCTCACCTTCTTTTTGAACTTTCTCCTGATCTGGAGCAGCTGGTTGTCTCAGTGAATCATTAGGGAGATGTGGATGATGGATTTCTTACATTAGACATTCTGTGTCTTATAAACTTCCCATTCATCAGAGCTTGTGTTTGAAACAGCTGGGCGGAGTGCAACAGTATGAAGCAAAACACCGGCCTGTCAAGATATGTTGTGAGCAGCATGATTGTGATGGTCTGTAATGCTGATAAACAGCAGGATGTGACCCAGTGACCAAAGATATTTGACTGCATGTGATCAACTAAAAATATTGCTGATGGAATATGAAAATTTGTCCTGTTTAAAAGGTCCTTTAGGTGTAGCTGAGACAGATTGACAACTGACTTATGAAACATCTTTGAAGCTTTGTCTTCTATAATAATGTAAATATTGTCTTTTAAGGGTTTTCTCATCAAAGGTTAACACATTATACAACTAAATGTAACTGATTCAGATAATTAGTAGGCACAATTAACAGTATGTAATTAACCTGGATTAAAATGTATAGTATAAATAGTAGTATATACTAAGGTAGTATAAATAGACAAAAATATTTTATAGAAAAGCAGAGGTTTAAAAATGATAATGTTTTTTCAAATGTATTATAAATAATGTAGTGATTGACAATAGTACTTTGTTTTATTAAACATGACAAAGTGGCACTGATATAATGACTTAAAATCTATACAAATCTATTGTTCTTATGTTATATGTTTGACATGAATCGATTTAAGACTCAGGTTGTCAATTACGCTTGATGAAATACACTTGGGCAAAAATGCAGAGTTAAGGGATTTGCACTTGGCTAAAGCAGTGAGCAGAAGCGAGCGAGAGAGAGAGAGAGAGAGAGAGGGAGAGGGAGGGATGCAGTCCAGGGTCTCTCTGTCCTGGATGTGCACATGATGTTTCCTCAATAAGCCTGACATCAGCAGTATTGTAGGTAATGACTCCACGGTCGTCCCTGGCAATGACATACAGATTAAGCAGTCCAGCAGATTGCTTTATAAGCACATCATCCTCTGAACACTTTTAATTTGTGCTGCCAATGGTCATTTCCAGACAAATAACCACTCATGCGGTTATAGCCACTATAGCAGAGTTTTATTAAAACACACTATGATGAACAGAACACTTTCAGTTTCCCTTGAGAACATGATTCTCACTGTCTGTGACTAAACTTATTATTTCAAGATACTTGGGATCATTGAAATGAATGTGACTACCTGCCTAACAATGAGTTTGTCATAATCAATAAAACCCCTAATTTCATCTATTAATTAATTTCAAGATTTCCTTATTAACACTATTAGATAACTATTTCAAGAATTTGAAGTGATTTTACAAACAAATTAATACATTTAATCAGTACAGTGCAAACGTTGCCATGGCTTACAAAATACCATAAATTAAATTTAAGTTTGGTTCAAGGATATAACCAAGATTTTAATTATTTTACTAGTTTGATATGATGTAATGTTTGTCATTATTGAGGGTGTTGGTTATTAAGAAATTAAGAAATTTAACATTAGAATGAAGTATCTTGTTGACATGGAAATGTCTAAAACAGCAATTCATAATAATTCTGTTCATGCCTGACATTTCAGGATCAGTCGTAATTACATTTTTCAACACTTGTTAATGAAATATTCAGGGGAGAAAATGACCACCCAAACAAAAGTAACAACACCAAAGATACATGAGATAATAATTATAGGATTTGTATGTTTTTTTGTCTAATTCACCCCTATACAGATCTATGGAGTTAAATGAAATAAATTGGTTTATTAGGTTCAGTGAAGTAATGGGGGTTCACTGTGCTAAGATTCCTGAAGGTACAGTAGCAATAAATACAGAGTTGTTCTTAAAGGGCCAGTAGCTAATAAAGTTACTCTTTAAAATAGTAAGAGTGTGCCAAACTTAAAGACTCTTTTGTCTTTTGTTAGACAAAACTTCCATTTAAAACACTTCCCATAAGAAAAGATGTACTCGCTCCACACTAAGTCTGTCTTTCATTTTCCCAAGGTCCTGTAGTCTGCAGGATCCATACTTTATCCAGACCAGATGGTGGGGAGATGGGATTGGACGACCCCTGGGACCCATCTTCAGTTTGACCTGACACTAGTCCCATTTCTGAGTCAACTAGATGATCATCCTTATGCAAATTTAAGAGGATTACAGCCATAACTCGAATCACCCAAAAGCAGTGGGTTCTCTATTAAACGTCATATTATCTATTTAACTTTCTCCTGTACAGTGAGATTCTACATTTTTTTGTTCCCTGTCTAGTCACAGCAGTGTGATGTTATAGCTGCCAATAGTAACATTGTGCTTCTATCACAATCTTTCTTTGCAACACTCCTCAGCATCTGACATTTAAGTTACAAATTACAGCATTAACGTGTCAGAGGAGAACTTTCCCTCTGGTTTCTCTCAAGGTTTTTTCTCCATCTAAACATCATTGGAGTTTTGGTCTCTTGCCACTGTCACTTTGTTAGCTTGCTTACTGGAAGACTGCTGACATTAAGCTTGACTTAGGGTTTTGTAAATTGTTAATATTGCTAATTATCTAACTTCAGTTCCAAAAACTTAGTTTTTTAGTATTTCTTTTTTCCCCATTATCTTTCAATATGCAATGTTTAGATATTTTATGGTATTGCAATTTCTCAAAATTCAAAATACTCAAAATTCTCAAAATACTCTCATCTTTCTAAGCATCTGGAACTGCAACTTTTAAATTTCTTCCTCAGAGCATAAAAGATGATATTCAGACAAATATCTAAGCTTTTCTTACATTAGAACTGAATGGAGACCAAATTTTCAAACTTTGGAAAGGACATAAAGGTTAAAGTAATCATTAAAGTAATCCAAGTGACCCAATTTATATTCCAATTTATATTCCAGGTTCTCGCACAATCACTTTGTCTGTTGGACAAATTAAAACTTCAGTAATTATTCAACCTTAAATGAAAACAATCATCAATCATCTCATGTATATAGAGTCCAAATCAAATATTGTAAATGCAGGAGTCTTATGAATGCTCTTGCTGTTTGCTTCATTCCATGCAGATGTGTGTGAGAGACATACGCCATCTTCTGCTTCCTGCTGAACTCTGACTTGTACATAAAAGAGAAAAATGAACAAAGAAGGAAATAAATGTTTCACAATCACTCTTGGGATTAATACAAGGCTTCATAATTTGCAGTGTTGCAGAAAAGTGAAGTATGGAGTCATGTATAGAAGCACCACTAATAATATCTATCTATCTATCTATCTATCTATCTATCTATCTATCTATCTATCTATCTATCTATCTATCTATCTATCTATCTATCTATCTATCTATCTATCTATCTATCTATCTATCTATCTATCTATCTATCTATCTATGGTTAATGTACTTTATCTGTCAGAGGGTTGTACTGCTGAAGTCATTTTCATGTAATAACACAGTGTTTGTGTAGAGCAGCATACAGTAGCCTGCAGCTCTGATCTGCTGGGAGTTGATGTTCTGCTCTTGAGCTGCTGTGCTGAGCACAGAAACACTCTCCAGGAAGACAGATATTCCTATCAGGTGCGTTGTGAAGTGAAAGTTGATAATAAATGGAAATACTCTGGAATAACTTTACTGACCTTCATAACTGTTTAAAAAGCAAAAGCTCATTCATGGTCATTGCACCAAATCTTTATTTTTCTGCCCAAGGGGTAAACGTATTTTCAGAGATATTTTGCTAGTTTCAAGTTTGCTTTGTAAAACGTTTTCTTGAAAAAACATATGTGAAAATTGGCATTTTTAATCAAGTCATCTGTCGAATAAATAAATTCATATAATAAATAAAACGAACAACAAATATTTTAGATATATAATAACAGAATTTAGAAATCTCTGTAATGTATTAAAAAGAAAAACTGAAATATCACATTTACGTGGACATTGAGACCTTCACTCAGTACTCAGTTGAAGCACCTTTGGCAGTAATTACAGTCTTAAGCATTTCTGTGTCTGATGCAATAAGATTTGCACACCGATGGGGATCATTCAATGGACAGTCATGTTTAGGGCTCTACAGAGATGTTGGATAGGGTTCAAGTCAGGGCTCTGACTGGGCCACTGTAAGACATTCAGAGTTTTTACCCCACTAACTTCATCATTTATCAAGCTGTACGTCCTATGATGGCAGATTAATTAGCATGCACATATGCAAATCCCCTTGACTCCTCTTGAGAGATCTTTAGTGTGCATTAAAATATGTACCTAATCTTTTTATTAAAATATGTACTTGTACATATTGAATGTTTACTGTATTGTGTTAGTATCATCTATATTAAATGTATTCTTGCTCAATATTTGCAGTTACTTTGTTTTAAAGAATTATGTAAGATCAACTACCTGTCTGATATGAATTATGTTACATTTATTTTTGGCTGCATTAGTTAATGCTCTGCTAAGTATGTAAATGAAGGTACAGTCCAACCCTGCTGCTGTGACATCATCTAGCTCCTCCCTCTCCTGCAGAGGCAGATTTCTCCATTCTTGCTGCTCATCAATTGCTGTTATAATGTCTTTGGCCCAGCAGTTCAACACAATTCACACATGCAAAACCAACAGTGATTGCAAGTCTCATGACACTGTAATGTGTGAACAGCTTTAAATGCTGTGAACACCCTCACAGGTGACAAAACATCTTCTGCAATCCAACACAATCCTAACAGAACTCATTCCTTTCTGACCTTAACTGGCACTTTGGCAACACTGGCACTGCACTGACAAGTTTGTAGCATTTCTGTATTGTAATACTAGTTTCTTTCCTGTTTTTAAAACATGACTATGAGGAGCCAAAACATGACAATTCAGAAACATGTTTATAACACATGGATTTTTTAAGGCCTATTCACTATTCAACTTTAACATGTCAGAGGAGAACTGGCCCTCCTGGTTGAGTCTGGTTTCTCCCAAGTCTGGTTTCATTATTAGAGTTTGGTTGCTTGTCACTGCTGTCCTGTTGGCTTGCTTACTGGCTGACATTTAACTTAGCTTATAGCTTGGGTTTGTAAAGTGTTAATATTGCTCCTAGCATAATGATCTAATTACAGTCCTAAAGACTCCACTATTTTGCTATTTAAATTTTTTTACTATTTACTTTTTTTTATTGTGTAATGTTCAGATGTCCTATAAAATTGTATCTTCTTTCTAGGTACCATCTCCATGTAAGCTGCTTAATGCTTAATATAATATCTGTCATCTCTCATAGTCTCAGAAGTACAAGGCAATGTGAATACATTACCATCTCATAGAGCAGTGAGAGAGATACAAGCCTTCACACACAATGACAGAGATTTCTAATGCACGTCTGTTTATTTAGTTGGTCCACATGTGTTGTACTTCATCAGTTCTGTCGACTCTATATTCATAAACCAACTACAAACTAAGTATCCCTAATTATTTTTATTAATACACATCTCATAATGAACAATAAAAATTTGCAATAGCACCATGTATTCTGTTGTCCATGTTGTACATAATTTTTATTACGTAAAATAATATGTTTTCTATTTTTATGAAAATAAATCATAATTTTATTTTAATTTTCATTATAGGTAAAGTTGCTTTGAAGCAATGTAACATTGTAAAAAGCGCTATATAAATAAAATGGAATATTTTTGTCAGTGTGAGAGCATCACAGAGAGGTCATTGGAAGAGAATTAGAAAAGTGTGGACCTGGTGATTGTTAGATACACTGCAGGAAGAAAAGTGGGCACATTGTTTGTGAGTGGCTGACCAGTGCAATGTGATGCCAGTGGTAACGCTATAGCAACACTAAACAGTGCAATACATTAAATGACATTGACACAAGTTATAGGAAACGGCTTGTTTGTACAACAAAGGATCTGGTAAGAACATGCTTATACAGGTAAATATAAATACAGTGAACAGGTTATTATATATATTGAGCCCTGTGCAAACTTCTGAAATTAACGTCTCTCAAATCCTTTCACACCGGCAGAGAGTGTAAAAATGCTTAACGCTGTTTATCGCCGTGTTTCACATCTGTTAGAAATGCAAAGGAAATGGCTGAATGGTTGCACTCAATTAAAATGTGTATCATTTATACATGACATCATACACATCATATTTGTGTTTTTCAACCTTCTGAGAAAACACAATCATCTACAGATGAAGAATGAGAAGCAGGAAACAATAGAGGAGGAGAAACACAAAGAGCTTTGATGTGTTGTTTGGTGGTGTCCAGTTTGTGTTTTATTCATCATCGTTTCCTCACGTTTCAGCATGAAGGACAGAGATGAACCCAAAGCAAAGAGAGAAAATCACTCACAGCTGAAGCCACTTCAAACTCATCAACTCCTGCTGCAAAGCTTGAGCTGTAATTCCTGACACTGACACAGACTGAACTTCATTCATTCTGAGCAGCTCCACTGCACCAGCCTTTCATAAATCTTAATAAATGATACAACACTCACAATCACAGTGAAGCACCTGCAACAGCCCCGTGTCAGTAACACACTGAAATGTAGGTTGTTATTGACTGATATTATTCACATTGGATACAGATCAGATCCGGTGCCTGTGGACTTCACATCATGGTGTCAAAATCCTGTGTGTGAAAACCAAAAGCATTTGGCATTAATGATATCAAACTTGATTTGTTCTCTGTTTGACTTTTATGGGTGAATTAACAGTGAAAAAGGGCTTGACTTTGTCTCATTAACAGATTAAAAATGAGAAACAGAAACAATGCTGTCAATGTGGAAACTGGTGAGCCAGCCAGTCTGAGGTAAGACAGAAGACGCTGGGATGGCAGTGCGACAGGGGAAAAAACAAACTTGAAAAATATAAACAAAACCTAAATACAGGCAGCCCAAATGTGACAAGACTAGATACATAACATGATGAGATTGTTTCTGCAGATGAAGAGGGGGGTAAATTCCCTGAAGCAAAGGATGAATTTTTATAGCTCTGTTTGTATATGTTTATATATCAATATCAACAGAACATGGAAATGGATTATTACCTTACACCAGATTTTTGGTAAAGTGGCATTTATAACAGCTATGACGTTAGCTTCGTTTATTTTACTTTGTAGTTTTTAAATCCCCTTTAGTGCCAGTGTGAATGTGTGCGAGTCTCAAGGTGCATCCAACCTACACCCTCAAATGCTGGAAAGGCCCCAAGCCTCTGTGACCCTACAGAGGTCATGCATGTTTTGAGAATGGATGGATAAATGTACGAATTTTACTTTGTAAAGTTGCCTGCTGTCAAAATAGTTAGAACCGTTTGTAGTGAGAAACACTTAACTACTTAAAGAAATAGTTTACCCAAAAAATCTCATTATTTCCGAGAGAAAAGTCTCATTATTCCCAGACGTATATGACTTCCTTTCTTCAGCTTCACCTTTCATAATATGGAACCAGTCGGCAGAGAATGAATAATGACAAGGAAATGTTTGTATTTGTGTGAACTATTCATTTAAATAAGTTTGGATAGAAAATGGCCATATAATTGATCTATTATAGCCAGATTATATAGTCACTGTTTACTCTGGGTTTAGCTCTTCCAATAAACCTGTTATTGAAATTCAGAGAAGGTCTTCAGATTAGATGATGGTTCAGGAGTTATCAAAACATTGCCCTGTGTTTGATCATTCTAACCAGTCAAGAGCAGCAACACTGACTCAACCATGCCATGAATTGGGATTATGAATATTGCACACATCACCATGAATAAGTTAGGACTGGAAAAATATAGCGTCTACGGCTTTTAAAAAGAATTTGATTAGGGCCAAATTGGACCAATGAAATACTTTTTACTCGTCTTCTTTACCTGAACTCTAGGCCCAACTTCCAGTCCTCAGTGACCCTCTCTTTCTTTCCTTCTTTCTCTGTTTTATTTTATTATTCTCTTATTAAAAGGTAACATTCTCCACATACACTGGTTAGAGTTAATTGTGTATGTTATTGACCATTTCATGCATCTTCATTGTAACCAATTCATGTGAAACCTCAGTAATGTTAATAATTCCTGTTACCTTGTACAAACTAGTTTTGATTCATTGTTAATAATTAAAACCTACCTATCGCGATACAATATAGTAATTTTAGCCATTCTCTCCTCATATTTAGCTATCGTAACTGCACTTATTTCTGTCACTGGTGTAACTAGCAGAAGGTGAAAATTGAAAGAACACAGTTTAATACATCTTGCTGTTAACATTTTTCCAGTCATTTCACATTCCCACATCTTGAAGCACTTGAGTGAAACAGCCCTTAAAACAGAATCTATAATCCAGTGTAATTAACTTGTGATTAATGCTGTGGGCTGCTGAAAGAGGCTGTCAGTGACTTGCACAGCACAATAATCAATGTTCTGCCAAAACAATCAAGCCACATTGAATTGTTAATCACAGAGGGAGACAGTGCTGGAATCAACAGGATAGTTATAACATTATTTTCATTACTGATGTGCAGCTTCTGTTAGTTGGTTGGTGGATTGATTAAGTGAGATGCTGTTTTGATGCTGGTCACTGTCTGGCATTCTGACAGTTTGACATCAAGTTATCGCATATAAACTGCTATAAAAGTCATCTGACAACACACAGGAAGTGCTGTGGCTGCCATTGTAGGAAGTGGCTGACATTGTCTTTAACAATTAATTTGAATGAAGCTTTTTATGATGACAATATCCATAATAGAAAATATAAAAGAAAAAGGTAACTGAACTAGTAGGGCTGTCAATATAGCAGCAGACAATGTATAATTCTATTATATTACAGCAATAATCAACAAGCACAGTCATGAATTGTGAAGATGTTTCAGTCAGTATTTTAGGTAAATGCATTAGAACATTTAATATTCTTTAAGCAAGATTCTCAGAGACAAATAAAGTACAGGATGTTACTGTCAGAGCTTTTTGAATATTCAGTGATCAGCTGGTACAAAGAGATTTTTAAAACCCTGTGACAAGCAATAAAAAGGTAGGCAAACATTGTAGCTGCATTGCAGGTATGTGATTACAGAGACTATGAAGTGTAGCAGATGTTTCTGTCAGCTTTCATCAGATTTTCCGTGAAGGTCCTTCCGTGTGACTTGTGTCTTAGCTTCAATGTGCCTCTCAAAACAAGCGACTTCCACACGAAAAGCACTTGATGGTATCAAGGAAGGAGAATTTTTCAAGAGTGCGAGGTAGCAAAAAACAGGGTGTGTACACTTTAAACAGTTAAACTGTAACAAAACAGCTCTACTGACTAGTATAATATAGTATTTTAATATACCTTGATGTACCTAGATATCAGTTTTCTTTTTTTAACTGTTTTTATTAAACTTTGTATAATTATTAATACACAAAATAAATAGATAAATAAATAAAGGATACAAAGCAGAGAAAAACAAACAACAACAACAAAAAAAGAAAAAAAGGAACCATTAATAACTTAAATAATAAATACAAATAACTACAGAAAGCTTCTGACAACATGTCAAAGGTCAAGCAAATATGTTTCTATTGGTGCAGTTCTGCTGGAAAACATCAGATTTCAACTGTAAATCCAGTCGTTTCCTCAAATATATTTAGATCTGATTCAGTCTCTGTGTCCATTCTGTCAAAGTGAGTTTGTGCATCTTCATCCAATTCACAGTAATTCTTTTCCTAGCTGCCATTAATAATATATGTAATCAGTCTTTTTATCTGGTTTTATTTTATGTGGCTTATTGTCGTAATGAAATGTGAATAATCCAACAATCAATGGCTGTGCTTAAAAGTTGAAATGGAGTTAAAATATAGTTTGTTTTAACATTGAGCAATAGTGTTACAACACTTGACTGGAGATGGAAGTATCACTATAGCTTGATGCTTTGCTTCATAAAGCTCAAAGCCTTAGAGCATTGAGGCATATCATGTGAGTGTTGAGTAGTAGTGTTAGTGTTAGTGGAGACGGAGTTCCTTAACACACAATCAAATCAGTTTGATTCCTGTGCCTTGCCTTAAAAATGGCACACAGGTGGCCTGCCGTTTACTGTTCCATATCCTAATCAGTTTTCAGCTATCTGTCAATAACACTACAATTGTCTCTTATCAATGAGAATGCAACATATTCATGACAATGTTTACACACAAAAAGTTGATTGATTAATTGAGTAATCTACTTAGAAATGCAATAAAGCATCTTAACTTTTTAAATGTCTAAAATGTCTCTTCTTACTAGTGTTTTTCTGTGTAGAGTTCTTCAGAATGTCTGTTATGTTCGTGTGGTGTATGTGTTTCTCGTTCACTGCTGAGAATTGCATGTTTAGAAAGTTCTTTTGTTCAAACCTTATAAAAAAAGCACAGGTGAATAATAGTTAGTACCAAAATAAAAGTCCCTTTATTCACATCATAAATAAACTTTGGCTTTTATTTGTGCCCAACTTTTGGGGGCCCTCACCCCACGGGATACGCTCTCCCCACCAAATAAGTGTCTGCCAAAATTTAATAGAGAATTTAGATTGATTTCTAGTTATAATCTGAAATTATGTTGTTTTATTTCAGTTTTGCTCAGATATTTTTTTAACTATGACAGATCAAATAGTAAGTCAAAAAAGAGAATTAAGACTAATGTTTTTTTTATGTTTGAGTCAAGCTGGGCACGTTGAAGACTATCATCTAGGTCACATTTGCATATGATGCCCTGAATGCACACTATATAATTCATTAAGAGAGAAGTATGGTAAAATGTTCTTATACATATAGACTGATGTCATACTTTGTGCACTTATAACAGCTATGAACACATTGACTCTGTGTGATGTCCCCCTGCAGGCTACATCATATAAGACTAATAACTGTGACACACTTTCTGTTTTCTTTCTTTCCGTCTTTTTCAGGCCTTGAATAATATTTTTTAACACTCTGAATCACAACATTTTTAAAGAACAATCTGAAGTTCTCAAGGACTTTATTATCAGTGGTGTTTTGCTAAGGCTTAACAATATTACTATTGCTTTAGCAAACTTTGAAGAAAGATCTCACAATACTCATATTTTCTGCCAATGACCTAACAGAGCTTGTCAGCTCTAATGCTGGTGAATGACAGCAACAATTAACACATGAAATGTGCACGTCAACATACAAATGTCAGTGATGTGACAGACAGCTGATTGTTGACTGTGGTTCTGTTCAATCATCACATATCAACCTTGTAAGTCTTAAAAATGTGATGAGAGTCACTTTGGCTGTCAATCTTTTTCAAATCAAACTGTGTATGAACAGTACTGAAGTCATTTCAAGGCAAGTTACTTCACTCTGCATCCATTTGCAGTTATTTCAGTCATAAAAGACCAAATCCCATCTACTTTAATGGGGGAAAACAGATATTTTCAACCAACATTTTAACACGGCTTCTACTGTACCATCAATTTGGTTTCTTAAGCTCTGATTGCACTTAAAATATTTTTTCAGCTACTAGCATTGCCTAAAGGTTAGCAAGTGCTTCATAACACTCTGTACAGAGCCCCTCCCCCAAATGAATGATCCATAATTGTCTGTTTTTGCTAGAACACATTCTGAGTGTTGCACTTTCTCCTTTAAATATTATTATTACTGCATTGTCTTGTTATATCTATAGTCTTTGCTGACAACCATGTTCTGCTGCTGAGTAAATGTAGCCATAGTAACTTGGAGGCAGATTCTTCTGACTTCTGCATAACTACTCAGAATACCTTAGCAACTGTATAGCAACTGCATAGTAATGCTCTGAATGCCACCCACAACATTGTGGTGAAGAAGCTCTCATGTTTTCTTGAGAAATCTTGTTTAAAGATACAGTTGTTATCTCTGCTAATCTGTATTTGTTTTAATTACATCAACTGCATTTATAATAATTCAGTCCAGCTCTGCATTCGTTTTATGTTCAGTTCATTGCTGCATGTTTAGGGAGTGAATGCTCAATGAATTTTACTGTCATTATTCAGCACTCAGTGCCTGTGAGTTATAGTCATAGGATTTATAGGATCTCTCAAATGAGGGAATATGTCAAATAAAATTGCATGTTAGTGCCTAGCACAGCCATTGAAAGCAATAATATGGTGTTAACCTGCAAATCTGCTCGTGGATCTGTGTGGGTGGTGACCTTGTGCAAAGATGCTGGCTGTGAAGGGGTGTGTTTGTGGGAAGAGCTGGAAATTGAGAGAGCATGATTCTATTTTTTTCACCAGCAGAGGCACTATAAATCCCTCTAAATACCTGCAAAACGTAGTTGCCCAGGTGTGCCCCTGAAAACACTACAGACAGCACAAATGAATGTTACGCTGATCACAGCTGTGATGTGCTGGGCGTGAACACAACATGGGCCTGTTTTTAGCCAATGGGATGTAAATAAGACGTAAATGTAAATCAGATGTAAATCAGTAAATCAGAAATGCAGCCAATGTCGTTGTGTATTATCTAACAAAACAATGTAGTGCGTTATGTTCTTATTATCTTTACGTCTTTATTAATAGCCTTCTTTAAAACATTTCACAAACTTGTCTTTTGTAAGTAAATACATTTTTGTATTTTTAGAAGATGCAGTAGCAATTTGCTGGAACTAGCTATAAGAAAGTACAGTTTTATATGGTGTATTATGTGGGGCCTCAATGAACTTATGTCATATAATTTATTTATTCTGTCCCCTGTGTTTTCTGGTATCTAACTCAAAAAGAAGCAGCTTTAATCACCTGTTTTTCTGTCTGCACGCTCACTCTGTTTAGCTGAGAATGACACTGAATTGTATAACCAGGGCGCAACACAAGATTTGCACACACAGAGCTGTTCTAGATACACACAGTGCTGTTCTAGATACACACAGAGCTGTTCTAGATACACACAGAGCTGTTCTAGATACACACAGAGCTGTTCTAGATACACACAGAGCTGTTCTAGATTTGTTTGACATCAGTGTGGCACATGTGTGCATGTAAAGAACACATCCTTTATGAAAGCTATAGAAAACTATAAACTGTCTCTTGGTTATGTATGTAATCTTGGTTCCCTGAAAAAGGGAATGAGACACTTCTGGTTTGACTCTATAGGGAATGCCTCAGGTGTGACCGGTGTCTGAATCTCATGTCTAATCACGCTGTGATAATTGGCTTACGGCCAAGTATCTTATTCCCTTTCTCAGGGAACCAAAGTAACATACATAACCAAGAAATGACACTCGACACTGAGTCTGGTCTGACGCTATGGGGAACACAGTACCAACTGCACCATGCCAAGGGGAACGGTTGAATATAATCACCATAGGCATAATGCAAACACCCTACTTGTGTACTGCTGGTGACAAAAATACCAGCCATTAACCAAACGCAAGGCCCTGTAAACGTAGACACATAGAGATTTTCAACAGGGGACTCAAACTTTGGTTTCCGGTGCCAGTGTCGGCGCACTAACAACAAATGCCACTGAGCCAGCCTGTCACCAAAAAAAAGAGGAACGCTCTGCAGTGAGGGTGCCAGACACATTCAACCCCGGAGAGTAACATTTGAGGGGAGCTAGTAGATAGATGACTTTAGCTGCTCAAGTGTCGTCACAAGCTCTAGAAAGAGGCGAGGACCTAATCTATCTACTCATACCCCAGAGACCATCATTCCAAGGGGAACTGCTAAGAACTAGCTGCCACCACTTAAAACCGCTATCCACTACTACTACTACTATGAAGGACCCACTCTATGCTCGACCCACACCTAAAGAAGGTGAAGCTGTTGTGGGGGGAGGACCCTCTATAGTGAAGGTGCAACTACAACACCACCTAGAAGACAGCAGTCGAGCCAGCCAGAAGGTGGAAAGGCTGAGGACACGGTGTCATTCTGACTGGATGTGACGGTGGTTTTACACACCGGCATATGTGTATAATACTTCTGAAAGTTTCCACTTTAACATCCAGTCAAGTTTTATTTGCAAAAACAAAGTCTGAGTTAACTTGTGTATATATATATATCTTTGGCCAAGAGAGAATAATCTGCTATATTATATACAGTACTGCCTAAAACTTTTGCACAGGTGTGAAAAAATGCTGTAAACTGAGAATGCTTTCAAAAA
>JAZGTK010009558.1:0-17171 GCA_036877625.1 Ambastaia sidthimunki | reverse complement strand
ATCAAATGGGGTTCACAGACAGCAGTGTTCTTCCTCTGCGCTTGCCTCTATCAGATGCTCGCTGTCTCCAAGGTTTCCCAACTACAGCTATAAAAGTTGTTGTGTTTCTGTGTGTAAGTGGGTTACTGAATGAGAAAGCGAGTGTATTTATATTCTCTGAAACTCCAGCTGGCAACACATGTAGTAATGCGTTGGAGGTATAATTTTCTTGCCAGCCACCAAAATGAAAATCTGGAAAATCACAAATTTTGAATATTTTTACAACAGTTTTCGATGACGGAGACTGGCTTCTACAGTATACTGTATACTGTATATAATCTTAACCTGTGGTGTCACATAGGCAAAAAAATTATTATCAAAGAAAAATAAAAGTTTTGTGTTTGTGTGTGTGTGTAAGCATTTCCATTTGAAGTCTTTAGCTGTAAACACGTGTCTTGCAGTGCTGTGGATGTACTCTATATCTGTGCTGTGAGAATACCTGTGTAGCTCTGGGAGAATGAGGTCTTCACGTAATACAGAGTTGTGAAATCCACTTCCATTTCCATGGCTTCATGAGTTTTAAACGGATTCCTTTGTTCCTATGTCTTTCTTTAATAAAACAAGGATTTGATGGTTTTCTGTGACATCCAGGGAACTGGGCTTGTCATCCGGAACAGTAGAAGATACAGGAGATAAATTTCTATACAACAAAAATGTTACAGGTGATAGGATAGAGATGGCACACTGGAACAGTGTCCTTGACTTTGAATGTTAAGGTTTGTAGACCATCATGTACAGAGTTTGTGATAACCAGCGGTGGGTAACAATCACCTCAGCAGTTCCCAGCTGCTTAAAGATCCGTGGTAAGCATTGCACATGGAACATGGTTAATACAATGGCAAATTTGTAATTTGTAATCTTTGATGGCAATGAGATATAGAAATATTTTGCTAGTTAATGTACATGTATATAAACTGATCGAAAGTGTGAAATCATAGCCACCATAGTCACAAAACATACAAGTGGCTGAAAATATTTGTGGAAACATTTATTTTTGTGTTTTATCTTATTATAGATAAGGTATTTATTTCTAATATCTTATCACTATCTTATTTAATACAATAATCCAAGAAAAAAGTAAGACAAGGCATGAATATTAGAGAATATTTCCCTTCTATGTTAAATCATGAGTACCAGAATTGAACACTCAAACAAGGTACAACAAAAATGTTAATAAAAAGTATTATATTGTTAATCTGGTTAATATTTGCTAAGTCATAAAACAATGTACTGTTTAGAGATTTTTCTTAACAGTAGCGTCATCTAGAGATCTGTCATATCATTAACTTTATTAATAGAGTAAGCAAAGTTTGCCCTCAGTGACTAACTCCCCTAACCAAACTTACTACTGTTCTGTGCTGTCAGACCTCAATGAGCTGACATGCTGCAGAAGGCCTCGGTAGAACAAGATGAYTTTTCTTTGCCAGAATGCCCCTGGGCACGCAGAGTTCAAAGACTGTTTCAGTCTGGTCTGAACAGCCTTGCAGGGCCATCAGCAGCCTGCAGTTGTGTTTACAGCACTGAAATGGCATATGTGGCTGGGCAGGAAGTAGAAAGCCCTGTTAGCCAGAAGCGTGAGGAGGCCAGAGGGAGCTCTCTGCCAGGCCTGTGGGGAGCTCAGTTCTCTTTCAACCTGTGACGTTAGGAGTGTTTGAAAGGTATTTCAAATAGTTCTCGGGTCCAAAATCTACATAAACCCAGTCTCCTTGTAAAGATTCTCCTATAAATTAAAATTCTGTCATTGTTTAAGTATTCACATGTCATTCTAAACCTGCATGATTAATTTCTTTGTAAAACAAGTCATGCTATCTGGTTTCACTGCTCCTTTTTCCCTACAATGAAAGTGAATGATGACTGGGGTTGACTGTCCCCAACATCTCTCTTTCACATTTAAAACATATAGGGAAATGCCATCATTTAGATTTTTAAATGAACCATCCCTTTAATTGAAATCATAGTAATGCCTGTAGGTTACACCCCAAAGTGATTAATTTGCCAGTTTGCCACTTTAATTTAATGACGGTAGACATTGTGACAAGTTGTTATAACAAGCAGTGACGTTATTTAAATTTTTTTCACTTCAATTCTTAGCACCAAAATGCTGTTAAAAGTCTGTGATGTCATTTGGCAGAAATGACCTTTCACTCTCTATGAATTTGTAAACATTGCCTGCTTTAATTTACACAATTTAAAAAAAATGGCCTTTCGCACCTTGAAACAAAATAATGTTATTATGGAATATTAATAAAAAAGCTGGAATGTATGAAAGCACAATGACTTTAACTACGGGAAAGAAAATATTGTAAGAGGAAAGTGTGATATTGTGGAATTTATTGTTGTTGTGGCATTGAACAGTTTTTTAGAAAACAAAATTTCCATGTATCGGAACAGGATCTTTTTCCAGCCCTGTCACTTGAATTGTGCTGTGGGTTTATCCTTAATCAAATCCTCACCACCTTTCCTGCTATTTTCAAGCATAATCACATGACTGTGACCAAATTCTTTACAACTCTATTATATGTCAACCCTTGTCAAATAGCCATTGTCAGACTGGACCACCAACCATGTGCTCCTGAAGTCTGTGTCCTCAAAGAGCTGTTAAGTCGTTGTTGCTGAATTACTCTGGCTTAACTGCTGAATCCAGCCTGGTTTAAATAAATTACCCACCACCCTCACAACAGAGGCAGGATTAACACCCCACTGAAATACGGGGGCTTGGACAGTCAGAGAGACTCATGAGTACAGATTAATGTCAGCCTAAACCCAGATGCAAAACATCCACTAATTTGAAGTGTGTTTAAATTTTGAAGTTCTCTCAGATGCTTGTTAGCTATAATGTATCTTATCTTCAGCATGAATATAATTAAAGCAAACATCACTGTTTTTTCTATACAGTAGATATGAATGATACCTTTGTGCAATCACACATAGAATTTTGTCAGATGACAAACATTAAAAATGATAAAATGAATAAAGATAATGAATAAAGATGAAATAATCTTATAGATTTGAAGAGGGACTCAAACTGTATCTAGGGACTAGATTATTATAGAGACTTGGGCATGAGCTCTTTTTACTCAGTGCAGTACCTGTTGCGATGCAAAAAACCCTTAGAATACTCATAATGATGCCCTGGTCACACCGTAATTGTGGCGGTTTAAGGTAAAGATCTGTGTTAATTGCATTCTACACATGTTCATTTTAAAAGCAAGGTTTAATCTTCATCTTTGATTCAAAACATGCAGCACTGATATTAGTCTCTCAGTGTTGTTGCCAGAGATGTCCACCTGCTGAGCACCAGGGGGATATGAAAGGAGATGGATAGGCATGTGTATCGACTTCATTCCTCCGCTGTTGCGATTTTTGGCAGGGGCGAGATTTGTGCACAGATTGTTGTTCCCCCTGCCTTCCCCCACCAGTGTAATCAGTGAGCAAATGGTAGACACCAGGAAGCCCACTCTAGCAGGGCACGCCTCGCCCACCTCTACCACAAATATGGCGAGAAAAATAAAATGTGTGCACAAGCAATTTGTTATTGGACGAAGACGCTTGATAACATCTTGCCTGTTCATTTCCTCCTACCTTGCCTCCCATAGCTGCAATATGGCGCTTATTGTGTGCGTTTTACATACAGTACAAAGAAGAACTCTGGGTATTGTCAGGCATCCAACACTCATTTGTATTGAGGCGCTGTTGTCAATAGCCAAAAATGTTTGAAGCTTTTTGCAGATAAGTGGCATCATTTTCAGCGTTCAGTAAGCTAGTATGCAAAATATCTTAGGTTTAGAAAACAAAAAAATAAAAGGAAGTAATTTACATTTAAGCATTTGGCAGATGCTTCTATCCCACACGACTTACAGTGCTTTCAAGGTATACATTTTATCAGTATATGTGTTACCTAGAACCAACAACCTTTGCACTGCTAATGCAATGCTTTACCAGTTGAGCTAATGACTTAATAATGACTTAAGAGTGCCTTTTTCTGTGCACCGTTATTAGGTGATTAAATTGTTGCACACAAAATGTGACTTCTTTTTCTCCCCCAAGATGCTTTGCAGCATTGGATGCGTACTGCACGGGAAAGGGCCACGATGCAGAGACTCTAAGCGTGAGATATTACGGTAACATACTGTTTGACAACAGCAGTGAGCTCACAAAGAGACAGTAAAACAAAGACACAAAAGTAGCAATTACAAATGCCATTTCATGGCCATTAATAAAAACAATGAGCAGCGTTAAAATCAAAACCACTGACAAGGGACTTGGTAAATCAACACGCCACTGCAAATGGCTTTCTGTCAATATGATTTTCGCCTGGCGGGGGATACAGTTCAGATGAGCAATTATCTTTTGGGTAATAATGCTGGTTGTTTCTCAGTTCAATTTAACAACGCTGTTTTGTATTATAGCGGCACTACGGGACAGAGAAGTTAAGAGCCATTAATCTGCTTGCTGCTGCTGCTGATGTTGGCAGAGTTTATTTTCACGCTATAAGTTTTACTGACAACGGTTTCTGTGACTAATGTACTGAGCACAGTCGAGGAATATTCTTTTTTTAAGATGAAACAATAGTGTTACAGCACATATCGACAAAACAAATAGCCTTTTCGCTCTTTAATGTTGACATTTAAGTCTCTTTTAAAATCTCTGTAGTCTGGCTTGTTACCCAAGCTAAAAGCAGCTTGCACGTGTTTGAAGACTGTTGTTTTTTTCTCATTCCTTTAAGGCTTTTAAAGTAATCCCCAAATAAGATGTATGAGTGCCTGAAAGCAGTTAAGGAGCCATATTGATCGACATTCTACAAAATGGAGTGGATAGAACAACTGTGTCTGCAGAAGTCCGGCTAGACTGATCGCCACTGAGCTCCGCCGTTTACGCGGCTACGCTTTTGGGAGAAGTGCTTCCGATCAATAAGCCATTAGCACCCAAATAAGCAGACCTGGGAATCTCTAACCCGGCGTTGTGTGACCTTCGCCCCCCAGTGTCATTCGTTAACGTCCTTATCTCCCCGCCTTTTGACGTCCACCTGGACAACCTGCTAGGATCTAAAAACTGAGTCACTTCCCGGGATGCACCATCGCCCCAGGCTTTGCAAACACAGCAGCGAGTCGTGAAATGGGATTTTAGCCCTATCATTGTTTGACCACTCAGACTGAAGAACAGCACCTTATCCTAGTCCCTCACTCACCATTTCTCACAATCAGAGAGACGGATCAATGAGGTGGAGCTGTAAGAGCTTTGATACAAAGAAAAATGATGCAATTAAATGGGACTCTAAAGGCATGAGACGGGTGACAATTTAACTAAGTGGCAAAGTGTGATTAGCTCAGTAAATTTGTGTTTACATTGGTTTGCGGGAAACCTTTGATCTGTAATGTGCTCTGAAGTAGAACAACCCATAAGAATTCATTAATTTTTACCCTGTGGAAATAACACTTGTGGTGGTCTGGGTCAGTTGAACTTCTGGCATGTCTTTATCTGAGATACCAAGCTCATTTTTAGTCTGTGAGCATTGATTGATTGCTATAAACAGAATCTAAAAGGCAGGTCTTTAATGCCTCTATATATGTATATATACATATGCTAATTGGAGCAATAAACTATATCAAACATGCTTTATTTATGGAAATTAATTATACAATAATGCTTTTTGATTATAGGATCAGAAATCACAGAAATCCTTTGAGATCTTCCCACCAAGGGATAAAGAAAAATGAAAAAAGTGAATTCTTTAACGTTCTACAATACGTAGCTGGGCTTTGCCAAAGGCCCTTTTTGACTTCAAAGACCCAGCTGTCAATTTTGAAAAGTCCTGCTGATATGTGACTCGAAGCAAAGATTTGAATTCCCTCCAAAACCTGATCAAAGTCCCATGTTTCGTTAGCCCCAAAACATCTAAAGAGTAAATATTTTTGGTTAGGCAATTGTTGTCGTTCATGTTTCTTCACATAATTTTGTGTGTTTGTTTTCAGGCTGATGTCGAGTACACAATGAAGCTGTTGTATTTGGTGGCCTGTTGGGAAAGGGTTGTGTTTGTACATGCAGTACAACTGTTTAAAAAACGTTTACCTCGATTTCCCATTGGACACTTCTATGCTTTTGGTCTTGGTTAGCCGTTAGCTTTTCACTTTCCCACTGTTTGTCCTTGCCTTCCTGCCACAGTAAATCAGTCTCAAGTATTTGAAGGGCACCAGTGAGCGAGCAGCATCCTGCTGTTTTTGTGGGGCTTAGATCCAGGCTGCCGGATCTGCCACCCTGCTGTTTTTCTCACCCAGCTGCCTGTTCACTGTTCTCATCCCCAGAAAGATGATAATGAGACGCATGGAGATAACAACTTATAATCACAGTCAGGTTTTGGCATTTCATTGAGACAAAATTATGTTTATGCATATTTATGCTTCTAAGAGTTATGGCTAAACTGCCATTAATGCAGGACAGCAACATGTTGAGGATAATCTGCATGCTTAAATTGGCTTGACATGTAGCAGATTTTGAGGAACACTACTGACCCATATTAAGTTTGTGTGTCATGTTGCAAACTTTTGCTGTTGTGACCAGGGGTAGAATTCATTTATTTTGGTTAATTTCAGTTGTACTCCCTGTTTAAAAATCCATCTGGAACATGGAACATTTTGGAACATAGTAACTTGTTTCCAACTAGCATAAGCCTTTGCCAATGTGGTCATTAACTTGCGCAAGCTGGTTATTAGTTGGTGGACCGGTGATCCAAAAACCAGATGATGTCAGCTAATGTCACTAGCTGGTTACTATTTTGATGGTCCAGGTTGGTCTACCACTATTGTGCTACTGGAACAGAACAGAAACAGTACTGTTAAATGATATGTAATATAGATTCAATAATAAATATACGAAAATCTACGCTATCTTCAGGTAGCTCAACTGTTAGAGTATTGCGTTAACAGGGCAAAGGTTGTGGGTTTGATTCCCAGGGAACAGATAGTGAAAAATTTTATACCTTCAATGCACTATAAGTTGCTTTGGATAAAACGTCTTCCAAATGCATGTAAATGTTTGCTGTGTAATAGTTTGGTTCATTTCTAATTTGGAACTTCTGAATGACTTGTAGGGTAACTTTTGTAGAAGCTTTGTTGACAAACGTTCTGGTGAGTAGAAAAGTTTTTAATTTTAAACTGTTGTGTTTTAAAAAAAAAAATTCTGCTTGAACATGATAAATCAGTTTGCTAGTTCCTAGATTTCACAACCATTTATCAGTATATTCTCTTTGAAAGCAGGTGTGAATTAGTCTGTATAGACCAGCCCATGGAGGAACCCATCTTCGCCTGAGGGATAACTTGCTAATGAGAGAGAAGATTGGCAAACGTCAATAAATATTAATACCACGGTGCATCATCAAACGATCACTCAAAACCAAAACCAACCTGGCATGAATTATACAATAAAAACACCTCTGAGTTTTTGAAGAATAGCATCTTCAAACACAATCCCTTTGGGCTATTGTCTCTTTCATATGAGAGATGCTTTGAGGATGAATTTATATTCTTTTTGTCCATGTTTATTTTTGACAATAGCTAAAGTAGTTCAAAGAGCTCTTGTTTTCAAGATGATTTTAAAATGTAATTGCTAAAGCAAAGCGACTATGGTTAACAATGCTTCTGCAGATTTACAATCTAAATAATGATTTCTTAACTGTGGGGTTTTATCCACAGAGTGTTGGATAAGTTTAAAAGCTAAAATCCACACCAGACCAATGATGTGCTTGGTAAGTGTTATATCAAAGTCTTAACTTTGTTAGTTCAAAGTGGTAAGAGTTCTTGTTGAGCTCAACAAACTCATCCATATTTTTGATGTTTTATTGACGATGGAATTGGCAAGTTGCATGCCCTTGTATATCTCTCAGAGAAGCAGTGACTTTGAAGTCTTTTGGGTTAACTCAGGGTGAGAGTGATGAAATCCAGTGGTACTAGGCCGATGAAATATTGTATGCTTAGGCAGCCCGACAGTCTGCTCACTTATCCCTTCGGTAATTTGATATTTGCTGGTATTCCCCAAAATCAAGCTAGCCACTCTCTGGTCCTTGCAATCTGGGTCCACAATGATCTCCAGGCAAGTTCAAATAACTTTGTGTCTGCCCACACAGACTGGTGCTAGAGTTCAGATTATGCAACACAATGACTTTGCTGTGAGCTTTTGAACTAAATTTGATTTCATCTAGACATCTGCATAGCAAATGTTATAATGAGCCTAACGTTCAATATAATTGCATATAGATGTTTCGGTGATGGTAATCTGCAGGGAAAGATATTGCCATTTGAGGAATGGGCAACCCATCACTGCTTAGTTTACCCTCAAGGTACACATATTTGTTGCACGTAAACTACATTTCACAGACTTGCTAATGCTAATGCAGAGTGCTAATGAGACAATTTGTCTTGTGGTGGAAGAGAAACTCTCTTCACGGGCATAACCATCCAGAGTTACTTATCTATCTGAGAGAACTGCATTGTCATTAATACCTTTCAGAAGTACAAAAGTGTCCCCGGTACTGTGAACTTTCAGGGAGATGTTTTAGAGTGAAAAATTGGATATATTAGTTTGTGGGTTGTGCTTAGAAAGCTAAAAATAACAGGAGAAGTAACGCTTGACTGGGAATGGAAGTGTGAGGAAATGTTTTTGGTTCAGAAGGTTGAATTGCTATCTGCTTGGCTGGTCTTGCTTAAATGAAAATGAATGCCACTCAAGAAAGATTGATGCCAAACACTTTTTACAGTAGATGAAACCGCTTTTTGCCTTCTAATAATTTATGTTTTATAAAAAGGAGTAAATCGCAAGGCACTATACTGTATCATTTCATCATTACAGGTAGATACCAGCACTGGAATGTGGAATGAATTACAAATTATGTATTAAAAGTAACAGGCTGATTAAATGGTCACAGTCATATATATTAATCAAGCAATTTATCTGCCTTTTCTATATTGCTTCTTTTTCATAATTTTATGTTTTTCTCTACCATTTGCTGTTAGCTACTATCCATTCCTGCTTTGCAAAAGTACAGTAGCATTACAGCCATGGTATTAGATTTTTATACTATATCATAGAATATAGAATATCATAGAATATCATACTACAGACTGTACTATAGAATATCATAGAATACCATGGTACATGTCTGAAAAATTTTCATTGTCATGTATTTTTATGTATTTTTGTTAGTAATGGAAAAAATTGCTACATAAAAAAATAGAATAAAACTATTCACACATCCGCAATTCACATACTGCGTCTTTTGCGTGCTCAATAATGTTATTTTAAATACAGGCGCAAGGCAAGCGTGCATTTAATAGAGAGTGACATAGTCACGTTTATGTGCTCCGATGCACTCGCTGTGTGTATAGTTACTAGCTTTTACTAGTACAGTTACTGAACAATGACACAATGTATAGCTTGGTGAAGAGATCATAGAAAAGGTGTGAATAATGGTAAATAAAGTATTACTGCTGACCAATCAGTATTAAGGACTATTTGTCTTTTAAAAGCAAACATACCACAATACATGTGTGGTTAGGCTGGCTTATTCTCTATATTTTGTTGCAATTAAACTGTCACAGAAAAACTCATATATATCACAGTACATGCTAAAGAAGTCTTCCTTTGGCTTTGCTCCTCACTAGAGACACTGTTAGCAGACAGTGAGCACTGAATGGGCTTATTGCCTTTTGCGCATTGGCGGAATTAACCGTAGCCTGAGTAATGATGTGAAAAGTGCAGTGAATGTCTTGCCAAAGACAGAGAGAGTAAGTGAAGGCTGTTAGTTAAGTGAAGAGGAGGTCTTTATGGAGTGTGGGTTTGGTATTTAGACACGGGGAAGCATTAATCTTAGTTTTCAAGCCTATAGTTGTCACCTCTTTTCCTAAAGGGACCAAAGGACTCTTACACAATGGCCTCTTGCACAATGTGATAGGGTGAGCAAGTTCGGAGTTAAGCTGTGGCTGGTTCATGGAAGGGCATAGTCATATCATACACACTAACTTACTGTTGTTACTGCCCTTTTCGAGTCTTTTAATTCATTCGTTTTTTTCTGTTTACGTTTCTCTCTATCATCTTTTCCTAAAATGCTATCTTAGTTTTTAATATCCAGTCGTGCGTCTGTTTTTGTACTTTACTGCAGTTTTTCTCAGGTTTGCTTTTATTCAATTTGTACCTCTACTGTCTGCAATTCATAAGTATTTAGGTTATCATTCTCAGTCTCGAGAAGATCTCAGTTAAAACAAATTAACTGTCAATATATCTTTCTCGTCATAAAGAGGTTGATGGTGTGCAAGCTTGTTTAACACTTAAACACCGAAATATTGCGTACAAAAGTGCCACAGATGAACATCATTTCCTTGTTCCACCTTCAAGAACAAGAACTTTATCTTTCATTTCATGAATTCATCCTTTTTTCAACTTCCTCTCCTCTCTGTTTCCGTCATAACTGACCCTGTCCCTCTCTGCTCTCTCTGTAACAGGCATGATCCTCTTAGCCATGGACTGGCATAATGTTCACTCTTAAAGCGAATTATCTGCAGAGAGCTTTGGGATTACACTCTCTTTCATTAAATCAAAATTCCATTTCTGTTCTGCTTTTCCACCCCTTCCCCTTTCTCCTTCCAAACGGATCAGAGTAATACAATTAAGATCCATAGGTTTTGGCTCCAAATAAGGGGTAAGAAAGAAAGGAATTGTTCCACACCTCCCTAAGGGAGGGAAAGCCGTCTGCTCTTTGTTCCAAATTGGATGTTGGGGGGAATGTCAATGCACCAGACCCCTCACAGTTGCCCCTCAGTCAGCTCTGTATGCTGGGAAGGAAGAAAGTAGCCACCTCTGGGTGCCACCTGTTATTACTGCAATGTTGAAGTTTAGCTGCATTGTATGTTTAGCTTAGGAACATTTTTATATTTATTCTTTGGTACCCAACTGGATATTAGTCAAGGTGTCAAAATTTGGCAGTTGTAACTACCCAAAAAGCATCTTTCATTTCAAAAGTAGTTGTAATATTTATTCTCAAGAAATATGTAAATCAAATATTTCACTATATTATAGATATTTACCCATTGTCAAGTTATTAAATATTGTTTGTTTGTTTATTTTAAATAAGCTTTTGTTTTTCCATTGTGTGCTGTGCTTTATGCTATAGCTCTGAATTGAAGGGTTATTACAGCAAAATTTGCCTGCAGCTTCATTGTGATTAGTCACATTGCATTTTTGGTTCAGGTGATGAAGGGCAACAAAAGTAAAAGCAAAACACGGAAGTAGATTTGAAATCGTAGGTGCCGCGCCAGCTGAGCAACTGCCCTTGAGATGAATGCGAATGACGATGGGTAGTTTTCTCCAGGTATTATACCGATCTTGGCTTAAAATGGTTTTGTTGTTGTTTCTAAAGAGCCATAGAAATGCTGTCTTCTTTACTAACCATTTAACTGTCACATTGAGCTTCCTCCAGCTGTGATAGCTGCATGAGGTGCGAGCATACAGGAGCTGAGGGAACAGAGCAAACATTTGAGCCATTAGACAGCAGAGGTTTGTGTAATTGAAAATAAATTAGGATACTGTGAAGAGAAGGAGAAAAAGACAGAAAGAAGTTTTGCTTATGCAAAGAGCCTCAAAGCACCTGCCTTCTTAGCAGTCTGAGGTCACTGGAAACATGCCCTGACAGAACCTCTATTTCCACAGAGAAAAATAACAATACATCATAATAGCTTTTATTTTATACCTGGGATTCGAAGATTAACACTTCAGCGCCAAGTGTGAGTAAAAATTTATACAGCAACATAATACAGCGTTTATATCACATTGTAAGAATGAAATTGGCCTGCTAATGTAAGTGATGTGTGTGACTGAAATCAGAAACATACAAAAAAGATGCGGTGTTACCAGTTCATCTCACGTATGCTGAAAGTGACACAATAACAGTAATATTCAAAGTTAACCAGCAGATGACATGTTTAATGTGGACGTCCAATTTTTTTATGGATGTATATAATGAAATTGTTTTTATTTATATGTCTGTGTTGAGTTATGTTGATTGTAATTCAGTAAATTTCACATCCTGTCATTACTATGCAAATTCCAATTTAGCATCATGTGGGGCGTGGCCAGTTTCAACTTATGAGCCAAAATTTCTAAAATTAAAATTTTGCCCAACCCTGCATAAAATACAACAAAGACATGGGCAAACCAGTTAGCAAATATGCAGTTAATGTTTAGCTCCAGAATGCTTGTTCTTATTCCCAGGGTTTCAGGGCCAAGCACAGACACACTGTGTTCCCATCTCAGGCCTGGGAACGAGGCCCAGACTGACAGTATTGTTCAGGAAGAGTTTGCTCATCTCTAGCTGTCTAATTCCTTAGTTTCTACTCCCGTTAAATTTTCTTTTCTCCGTAGAGATCCACTGTTCCTCATTTCTCTCTGACACCTGTTGTTATAGCTCAGTGGGATAACACTAGCTGCTCAAGAGTCTTAAAAAAAAACTCCTCTGGAGGTTTAAGGAGATTTAGGCACATTTTTCTTTGACGTTTAATTCGCTCTGAACAAATATAACAGGAAGCAGCTTTGTAACCATTCTTCAAAAGATCTTAAACGTTTAAAGACAAAACCCCCTAGCACTGTTATGCTGCGCGCTGATTTTATGAAGCAAGATACATTCGTATCACAAGTGCCTGGTTTTGTTGTCTTTTTTTTTTGAATGGCTCCCTGCATTTGTGCTAACCTTGCTCTGCAGGGCCGCGAAGGGGAAACTAAATTAGCACAGAGGAATACTAATGAAAGCAACACAGTCTTTAGGAATTCCAGGGAGAACAATTAAGAAGAAGATTATAAAAGATTCTTCTATGCTGAATGTTGACACTGCTGCTTAGGTTTGCTGGGATGTGGCCAAACACTCATTAGCATAGAATCCCTGATTGGTGGGTTTTATGAGGTCATAGTGTTGTTTTGATGTTAACCGTTTATATCTGTTGATATGAAACATAACAAAATAATAAAAGTAGGGGTTTTAGGTATAATATATTCAGTTGTGTTAATGCGTATATGTAATGGTATACAATAAATGACTATGGTATACAATAAATGACTGGTATACAATAAATGACTACAATATCATACTCAACCTCTAATCTGCACGACTTAACTGTTGTAAACTGGGACAGGAGAAAACAACACATTTCTGCTTTATACGCATCTCTATTCCTGTTGATTTCCTTGTGTTAATTACATAAAAAAAATCAAAGACATAAAATGAGAAAGCTTTATTTAAGATAAACTCTTGGAAATATATATCTCTTTGAGTTCTTCAACCAATCAGACATCCACAGTCTGTAGGTACTTTAGCATCTAAGCCTGCTGAGACTTACTCTGGGTATACAGCGGGTTATGGGATTGTAGCAGGTTCTGGCCTTTGTTAAACCGTCTCAGTAGATCGGTGAGGACCAGATAGTTGAAATATTAAAGATGGCTCACTAGCCAGGGGCTGCCATTGATCAGAGAAGTTCCCTCTCAATGCTGGACACCTTTGATAGATACTCTGTCCAATTCAGCTGGACCCACACTGGTCCACAGCATCAAACACTCTCATAGAAGATCAAAAGCATGCGGGTTTGTCTGTGTGGCATTGATGGGGTTATGTTTTCATTGCACATCTGCCCATCTGCCAATGGGCTTTGAATTGCTTTAATATGTTTTGTACAAACATTCATATTATTTGGGAAGTATGTATGTATGATTCATATAAGATTAAAAGATATAAGAGATTAAAGAGATGTAAATATAGAAAAGATGTATAAAAACTAGTTGTCAGAGACAGCAGGCAAATATACAGTAAAACAGCAGATAATACCTAAATATTTGTTGAATGCCACAATCGACCAATCAGAATCAAGTATTACAGAGAGCCCTGTAAGTGAACATATATTGCCTTCATTTATCTGCGTTCAGCCGTGAAACTTTTTGCACATTTCCGAAGTCTACGAAGAGATGTCTTTTGTTCCATTAAACCCCAGCCTCCACCCTCATCCAACCACAGGTTACGTCCTGCTTTCCAGTGCTGTCATGTCAAAAGGGTTCCCCGCAGATCGCGCTTTCATAGCGCCCCACAGAATAAAATGGGGTAAAGCAAGATTCCCACTGTTTCCTCAGAAAACCGCACACATGGGCCTTTGGAACTTTCCCCCACCAGGGGTTCTCCCTCACATTGCTGCAGACCAGCACCATGTTTACCCCCATGTCAGTCGCCCTGAAACCTAATGAAGGAGAAGTCAGTGGGTGTAGGGAGGTGGGTGACATTGTGACAACTGCAGCAGTCAGGCGAAGGATTCATTTATATTCTAATATGGCGGTAGCCTTGGATACGCATAGGTGACTGGAAAACATTCAACCAGAGGAAGTGAGTGGACTTGGATTTGGTGAGTGCGCTTGTATAACTAGGCGGATTGAAATCACTTTCTCAATTGAAGGAAACTCTCGGTTATCCCTATAGATAGAAAAAAGGGGGCGGACTTTTCAAAAAGCAAACATGTATATTTCCCTTAGACTTTTCTAAGTCTTTGCTTTGTAGACTGGAATGAATTTAGTCACAAGCTCAATGGAAAGCAATTATCTGCTCTGTGTGAGACATTCAACAACAGGAAACACTCCAGACCCCACATATGGCTATATATTCAGCTTTATAACTTGATATCTAATGCCTCAGAGCTGCTGGCGATACACTAAACTTTAAAGAGGTGCTGATAGGATTGACTCTGGTGCTGTAAAGGGGTGTTAAATGGAAACGTAGGGTTCACAAGCTCCTAATACCTGACTGTGCTATTTTACTCCTGAGTGCCCTTTTCTTCCTTAGTAATCTACAAATATTAAAGATCTTTTGAATAGTTTATCATGTGATTTACATATTCTTCCAGGCATTGAATCTCATCAATATTTTAATACATTATTGTAGTACAATATGGGTTTTGTGCTGCACAAACGGATTATAAATCCATTAACAAAATGGTGGGGTTAAAATTCTGAGCCTAAAATAGAATGAATCATGGCCAAAAGGCCATTGGCTGCATGTATATTTATTTTTACAGAGTATATATGCACAGGATTTGCAGTGGAAAGAACTATGCAGCAAAATAAATAATGATAAATAATGCTAATAAAGGGCAAGCTTCACATTAATGCATGTTTAGGGATTTAAATAAACTCCTATCCCTTATTATTAAACTTCATTTTTTACTAATGTTTTGTGCTATAGAAATAAATTATACCCTAAATTGTGAGACATTTTAAGGAGTTGTGTGGTTTTACTTTGTTTTTGCTTTTGCTTTTTATTTTTAGGCACCAGAACATCATAGACTAGGTTTTGACTTGGGCCAGTAAACAACTACCCAAAACACCTCAGTAATCATATAGCAACAGTCACACTTACATTTTCTTCACACTATTTACAATTCCAGTTTAGTTTGAAGGCACTTTATGTAGGATTGTATATTACAGCAGCTGATCATCTAGATCCTGGTTAAAGTAAGTCATTAGTTCAGTGGTGAAATGTTATGTTGCTTTTTAACGGCGATAAGATGCATTTAAAGACCTGTCAACATGAGACACATCTCTGTTATTTTTCCCCTTAGATAATTGATGCTTTATGATTCAGAGGCAGCAACAAAACACCATGTCAGCCTTGCTTTCTCTCTTCCTCACCAATCAAGCAGATTTTCAGCATGACAAAGCAGCTTAGTCAGTGTATGTCCCTCCCACACACTGTAAGCATTTTTATCAACACGTGATTGAAATTAGCTAAAGAAACGTGATTAACAGTTAACCTGGACCTGTTTGAAAGATCTATGAAAAGATCTGGTACAGTATGCACATGCAAAGCCAGGATCTACTACTGAATGCATCTCATAAAGGTGCTGTTAAAGAATTTTAGGCATTAGGTATTGTAAAAACTAAAGAGTGAATATAGATCCAGAGTTTGAGTAGTGTTTGATTGTAGCACTTATGCACTTCTGTGTGGTTCATTAAAGTCGGGTCTATTAACCCCCTCTGCTATGAATCTGGAACCATATGCTGCTAATTAGAGCTCTAATGTGAGACACTAAATGTCAGTCTGGAGCTCCAGTGAGGAGATGATTGTTGGTTATAATGACTGCAGTGTTTTTTAATTCGCACTTCTCAGCTTAGAGCTTCACTGTCAGCAATGTTTGAAATTACATTGACGTTAATGCATTTAGAAGACGCTTTTTAAGGGTATATATCTTTTATGAGTCTGTGTATTCTCTGGTGATTGAACTCATAGCGCTGATGTTTGCTTAGATTTGCTTTACTAGTTAGAGCTATGCAGACTACGAACTATGAACAGAAGAGCTAATGAGCTATGCTGAGCTTTATTTGGTTTTTTGAGATGACTATGGACTGTATATATTTGAGATGATCATAGTGATTTTCAGGAATTTCCATAATGTGTCGATATTTAAATAAATGATCAATTAAATCAATAAGTCGTAAACTTATAAAGTGCAAAACGCTTCCTAGGTTTTTTTTTTAAGATAACGTAAACGAAATTGCATGTTTTTGGTCTAATTGTGAGTTTGTCAGTGCACTTTTTGAAACACATTTATGTGTAGTATTAATTTAATGTTTAAAAATTTGATAAAAATACTAATCACATATGCACAGATAACTCTTGATTTTCTCATTACACTGATAATCACAGTCAGAATTCAGGTCACCAGGCTTTTATGGTCTCCTAGTTAGTACAGACATGATAAATCCGACCCTGTCATAGACCTACTGTGTTTGTGATCACAGCGCTTGTTGTCATTTCATACGGCATTTCCAAGAAACGTGTTGTTGCTTTCAATCCTCACATGCCTGATTGCACTGCATCTGCCTCATTTTTCACAGGTCAAGTGTGCATGCATCATATCTACAGCATGCATGACTAAGTGTCATGCGTGACATGCAGCGCAAATCACACTGCATGTTCTAACTTCAGATGCCTGTAAACAGTGTTTTCTTGCTTGGACAATGGATGATACTATATACATCCATCAAATCTATATACATATGTGTGTGTGTGTGTGTGTGTGTGTGTGTGTGTTTATATATATATACATATGTACATATATAAG
>JAZGTK010009557.1:7151-17172 GCA_036877625.1 Ambastaia sidthimunki | reverse complement strand
ACAGACGCACGCACAGACGCACGCACAGACGCACGCACAGACGCACGCACACGCACAGACACACGCACAGACACACGCACAGACACACGCACAGACACACGCACAGACACACGCACAGACACACGCACAGACACAGACACACGCAGTAAAAACAACTTTTTATTAAGAGATCCATCAACCACAGGATTAATTTAAAGACCAAACCCCAGGGGGGTGCAGTGTTGTTTATTTGCACACACTCTCTGCATTGTTTTAGCAAAGTAATTATGCAAATAAAACTGCAAACGTGACCACAATTTTTGTTCTGAAGCCAATTTGCATACTGCCATTCTGAATCTTGTCTACACCGCATGTCACATAGAGTATACTGGAATATGCCTGGTCATAATGCTGTTGTATCATGGATCACTATTTGATAAATTACTGCTACAATTTAAAAATTTAATACAAAGTAAACAAAATAATCTCTTATACTGTGCTTAACAATGGTAATTGCATCAACAAACAGCACCAACTTTTGTGAGTAAGGTGCAAACTATAATTACTAATTAACTAATTAATATAATATATTATATTATAATATATTAACTAATATAATTACTAATTAACTAATTTTAAACAGTGGCAGAACTGTTTAGTAAATTCTGCCTCCAGTGTGATCTTTTAGCAACAATTAGGTTTGGATGATATCACTGGAATTTATCTAATTAGTTTTTTCACCCATTAGTGTGTATTCATTATCTTAAGCACTTTGCAATAAAAAATCTTAGCAGTGTCTATGTGCAAGCAGACATTGAGCCACAGGCTACAAATTAGCGAAAGTGCTGTTGTGTTCTTGAGCACACACACAAACACACACACAATTAATTATTTATTATGTAAATAATCGAAACATCCTGCTAAGTGTCCTTAAGTTCAAATCTTTTAAATGACTACTTTCATCTTTGACAGTGTTCAGCATATTTAAGGTCAGCCTAGAACATTCTTAGAGCAATAAAACCTGTCAAGATATTGCCTACAGCAAAACTCCACAGTGCATTTTACTCCAAACTCCAACACGCACTGTAGCCATGGAAGTTAAGATCATGGATCCTGTCTGAAGAATAAAATATTACCTCCGTACAGACCAACCCACCCTTATACTAAAACACTTTCTATATGCTTTACACTTTATGAAAATTAAGACTGAACATCAGAAGCAAATGTCTATCTGAGAACTGGCAGAGAAATATACTGCCTTAATATCATTTATTAGAAAGGGGAGCAATGACAAATCATGACAGATCATGATTACAGCTCACATCTAAAATATAGCCACAGCATTTAATCTGCCCAATGACTCCTGTCCAAAGATTATTATTCACCAGTCTGACAAATTGTCAGATCATACATGAGAGATTTCATAGCATATGGCACCTAAAGTACTATTCAGGGTTAAATACAACTTGTTTTTAAAGACTTAGGGACAAATCTAAATTAATTTCTGTGCCAATCAAGAGCATGAGCATGATGTTTTTTGTTTGTCTGTGTAAATCGTTTTTAACCCAGAATATTTGTTTAAATCCATTTACTCAGCATTAAATTACAGCTCAAAGCAGTCAGTTTAGTTGAGGAGCCAACACTGAGGATGAACGGAAAGGGTTAAGCAATTATAATATGTTGGTGTCAGTTTCCATAAACGTACATTAAAATGATTGAATTAGCAAAATGCAATTCTGATGGCTTTTATGCACATGCACAAACAGGCAAACAGAGTGTAGATCTATGGTGTATGTTACCTCACAGCAGCTGAGATCCAGAGACACATCTTTAACGTTAGGATTGCTGGCCAGACCCAGCAGAAGAGCTCTGTAAGAAGAAATATTACCTTTATCTTCTTTAATACACACTTTTTATGAACAGTATTTGACATAAATGGGTGAAAAGGAGAGTAAGTGGCATCTATAATGTTTCTTACTTTAAGGCCTCTGGGGGTAATTTGGTTCCTGATATGTTGATGGTGTTGAGAACCATTGCACTGCTGAAGAAGTGTTTAAATGCAGGGGGTGGGTCTTTACCTTTTCTGTGGAGCCATAACAACATAACAATGCTCAGTTCAGGTCAAGCCTGTGTTTACTATAAAATTCAGTTTGGGAATTTGGCCTACAATTGCTATGAATCAGTCACTAATTAAACTGATTTAAGCCACAGTCACATATCAATTTCTACTCAGAACCTGAGAATCTTTCTGGTTGATTTTTTAGAAGAATTGATTAATTAGTCATTGGCAACACTTAACAATATAGTTGCATTTGTTAACATTAGTTAATCTAAGTTAGCATGAACTAACAATACTTAGCAATACAATAATTAACTTTTTTTAAACAAAAGTTGTATCTTAACATTACAATTGTGTGTGCATAAACTAACATTAACAAAATAAATAAATGCTGTAAAATATGTTGTTTGTTAGTTAATGTTAGCTAATACATTAACTAATGTTAACAAAAGGAATCTTATTGTAAAGTGTTACAGAGTCATTCATTTGAGAACTACTCTGGGTAAAGAACTGCCAGACCAGAACTGCCTGTATGAACGCTGATCTGAGATAATGTAAATAGTGTTGAGGGGTTGGTCATAACCCTTTCAGAGGTGACTGAAAGCAGGCTGGAGCATTCTGACCCTTCCCAAATGGCCTCCCCCTCAGGGAAAGGAGGCTACCATTACACTATAAACCTCCTGAGATTTAAGATCAATCCAGCTCCCATTCCACCTCATGTCTCTCTCCCCCTCCCTCTTCTATTTAACCTCCTCACTCACACATACAGCACACAGAAAAGGACACCAGTTCAATACATTGATAAAGGCTTAGCCTGGAGGTATCATGGGAGATGTGCGGCTGAAGGTGTGTGCTTTCATAAGCTGAAGCTACAGTCCATGAGCTACAGTCTTTGCCAAATCTAACATAAGATACTGCTGAATGACTGATAATCAATAAATTATTAATAGCAACGTACCATAACAAAGCAATACAGTCATGTGGTCATGTTTAGGTCTGTGCCCTCACTACACAATTGTTGCTCAGACTGTGAGGTCACGGGTCAATGTTTGAGGCAAATAAGTACACTTTTATGTCCCTTTATAAAGAATTTCTGATACAGACTTAAACAGTTACCTGCTCGCAGGTCCGGATTAACATAGTGTGGGGCCCCTGGGCAACTACACTTCAAAGCCCCACCCCAACCACCCCCCACAGGACATTTGCAGGTGGGGGCACAATTTCTCAAACACCATTTACTAGCTCACCAGTCTATACAGGCTGAAAACTTGCAGACATTTCAAGGGGATACAAATGCCCACTATGCCCAAACAGAATCAAACCTTCACAAGCTCTAACGTTGCAGGTGCTTCTGCTAGCTTTCACTTTCATAGGCGTGTCATCTTTCCGTACAAAAAAGTTATCAATTACAGGTACGTTCTGAATCAAGTAGCCAAACGCCTACTTTCTTTTTCTTTCTTTTAGCGCAACCGCTTAAGTATTAGCGATCCATTTTTTATTTTAGGTGGCCAACTACTATAACTGTAGCCTAGGGAACAAGATTTTTTGACGTGCTCTGTGGGCGAGCTCATTCCATTCCGTTTGGGGGGTTGTGATTTTAAAAAGATGTTTCTTTGAGTGTTCTCTCTGTGGAAAATTGTATTTTAAACGATTAATGTACGATATCATTTCCAGTGGCATTGAATAAAATAGAAAATATTGAAAATATATTTAAAGGTCTACTTGTGATAAATTATGGGGCCCCCCCATTGGCTGGGGCCCCTGGGCACTTGCCCAATCAAGTCTATAGATAATCCGGCCCTGCCTGCTCGTTCCTAGCCAAGATCTGTGAATGAGCCATTTCTCACTAACTTCTCATTGAGGTGCACTAATTTTAATATATTTGCCCATTAGCAAAATGTGTGATACATATGAGAGAATGTATCACACATTTTGCTGATGGCCAAATATATTAATATTAGTGCACCTCACCTATCATGTACAATATGAGCTTCTATCACAATATGAAAACAATGCTATAAATTTATTGTGAGCAATAGAGTATAACATAACACAGCCTGCAACAGTTTCCCTTTTCTTTTAATTTTCAGGTAAGCATAAAGCAAGCAGGTTTTTACCTGAGGGCAAAGATGCTTTTTGACACATTAAGGACGGTAAGGTGCTGGACGGACCCTCTGAGCAGTGCAGAACAAACCTAACACACACACACACACAAATTATTACAGCCTGCAGAAAGATCTAGATTTAGTGTAAGCAAGTGCAGATATCTGGCTTTGGTTTGGTGTAAATGAAATGCCCCATTTGAGTGGTAACTCACCAAGTCAAGTGAGCAGTCTGTGTTGGACAGGTCCAGAGTGTGCAGGCTGTTGGGCTGGCCGAGGAAGTTGTAGAAATTCTAAGAAAGTTGGTAAAAGGAGGTTTAAAGACTTTTGAAATGTAAAGTTGCAGAAAGTTTATTACAGTTGTGCGACGTATACATGTGGCCTGAAGAAGACAGCTTTGTATCTTTCTTTATCATCAGTCAAAGGTGTTGAAACATGATGAATTGTCAATGGTAGTTGGTGATTTAAGGTGACATATGAGTGTGTCAACTGATGATGCAACAGAGTATGCAGAATTGCAAATACACAGTAATGCAATTTTTTTTTTAGTGTCGTTCTGCCTGGTACCCCCGCCCACAGTGAAATCTCATTTGTTCAAAATCCTGCTGTATAACTTTATATTAAACATCACATTTATATAAGCAGAAGTTATTGTCACCTTAGGATCTTTCACAATTTAATAAGCTTCATTCTTATTAAATTAAGCTTAAATTCTTCACTTATATTAAATTACACTTCAGACAACATTAAAATAGCATTAAAAATAACAATCCAATCAAAATGCTTTCTATTCCCTGCAACCTTTTCCTGAAGAATTCAAGCCCTATGATGAGTCCTGTAGTCCTGTACCAGACAGACTTCTGGCATACATTTAATCCCGCGGCTGTGAGGTCAGTGCAGTAACTCTACACCACTCGAGCATGACATGCATGCTGATATATGCCCACTGGACAAAAAACAGTCCCACAAAGACGCACATCAATACTGGGCTGAGGACAGCAAATCAATGATGCATGGGATTATGGGAGTTTATAGAGAGAAGAGATTGCTCCGGCTCTGTGCACTGAACGTAGATCAATCTCTGCGTGCAAAACACTTGTGATGGACATTAATAAAGGCTGGTAAGACATCAGACATCAATACCTGATATCTGAATTGGACGGATACAAGATTTTGGCTTCAGAACAATACAACCAGACTCTGGTATCAATACAAAATCAATAGTTTAGGCTGCAAATAAACAGCCTCAGGTGACTGCTGAAATGTCAACAGATTTAATAAGATATCAACACATGCTATTAATCTCATACTGTACCCTTTCAAATAATGTGCAAATAGCAGCTCCAAATATCTGACAGTTGACAGCGAATGGTAGTGGAATATTTATAAATATTATGGTGATAGATGGTAAACCAATTATTAATGTCAATTATTAATGATTAAACCAATCATTATTATCAATGTCAAATTCAGTTTCACACTGCCTAAACTATCCAACTGTACTGAATAGCAGCACATTTCCATTCTGATCAAGGCTGTGTGTATTATTACTATACCAAAGCTGGGTCAAGAAAAATGACCTTATATATTTGCACTGTAAATATTACATGTTTTGATAACTTCTGAGAGCAGAGATAAAACCACCATCACTCTGTAACAGCTGAATGAAAAGAAAACTGTTATAGGAAAGCTATGAGGTAAACAGTCTTATCTTCATCCTGCTCAAGGCTCAGGTGTGGCTGCAATGTGAACAATGTGAAGTTTATTAGATGTATGTAGGACTCACGGGTAGGTCGTCACCCCGCAGCATGTTTCCTGAGAGGTCGAGGTGGGTGAGGGTGTTGGGGATGGACTGGTTGGCACTCAGTGACTGAGCAAGGCTGTTCACCCCTACAGATCAACAGAGAAGTCATGTTACAGACTCTACTACAGAAAATACACTTCACAGTATTAAGTGCTGTTTGTGATTAAAACATGACCAATAACAGTACTATGTCGGATGCTTGATTAAATGAACAGCAAGGCACTGATGATGCTGTATTTAATTACAAAAATATAGAATGAGAACCCATTTTATCCATGTGAGCACTACAGCTCAAAAGTTGGACGATTGTGCGCCACTACTGTACCATGCCTCCAAATACATAATGGATATTGCTGTTTCCAAGATTACATGAATCAGCAATAAACTACAGAGCTTTTACAGAGCTTTTTTTATTACAGAGTTTGTTTTGACACAATACACACAATGATTGAGACTTTTATTAATTTACCTGTAGAGAGAGAACTAGTTCTGAATGGGGACTTGGCAGGAGTAAAAAGATAAGACTTGTAGTAAGTGGTATCTCCAACAATAAAGTGCCACAGACTACAGTATTTAAAGATGCCCTGACACTTCAACTAACAGGCCTCTAATAGGGTCATGAAAGATACAGCAAACTAATTACATAGTGTTAAAAACCTCTGAAAAAAGCATCTTAAATATCTCTATGCATAATAACCAGGAAGCCTGGGCCAAACCTTAAGCAGAAGGACGACTAAAGCTTCTCTTCTGGTCTGACAAACTGATCATTATGAGACAATTAGCACCTGTACATGGCAGGGGTCTTGTTAACAGGCACATTTATCAGCTCTAAAGCCCAATGGGGAGGGGAGGTGCAAATGAGAACTCAAAGCAGCCAACTGAGGCAACTCCAAGGCTAATGCCCAAAATACTATACTGGAGAAAGCTGGGAAGGACCAGGGGATGTTTTTCAGTAAGTTGCTATGAATTTAGTTTGCTGTAACTTTATATGAGTCTCTTGTGTCTCTGTGGTATTGCCACTGCTGACAGGAGCTCACAATGCCCTTTGACCTTTCCCACATTAGTCACGATGAGAGTGCTAGGGCCATTAGATGTCACTGCAATGTCATATTTTAAAATCAAAGACTGCAGAATATTTTAGCTGTTTTTTGTTTATTAGTACTCTGCATGGCACCACCGTCTAGTGTGGGCCTTTAATTCAAGATTATATATGCCTGTGTTTGTTCTATTGTAATGAGTAAACATTTGTGTGATAAGTGTATGTGTAGCTATAAGAGTTAAGGTCCAAACAATTAAACCCTCAATAAGGGATAAACCCTTATATCTTTTATCATAAGTCTAAATGAATCCTCTATCCCCTGGCTAAAGTAAGCGCAGCAGGCCTAGCAAATTAAGTACTGCTACACCTCACAGTCTCCCATTTAATGTCATCACTTCCTGTCAGCTTCTTCACAAGGACAAACCATTAATCAGTTCAACCTGTGCTGTAACCATTACCATCACTGCCAATAACCTTCACATAAATTCTTTATACAGTCCACCTTGTGTCCTGTGGTCATTTATCGTCTGGCTGGTTTAAGGTTTAAAGTTGAGAAACGACCATGTAAATCTGTCCGTACAGATTTTTCCATTAATGGAAAAGCTCAAAAAGCAAATACATTTTCAGCTAATATATCTACATCCAAAAATAAACAACGCCAATAAAAAAAAAATATCAATGTGATAACCCTAGTGAATCACAAATGCAAGTATGTTTTTTAAGATTAAAAAAGGGGGTGGGGAGTGGATTAACATCATGCATTAAAATATTACTGAAAAATGACTGTTGCCAATGGCAACATTGAAACTGACCACTCATTCAGTAAAACCAGAGGTATCTACATAGCTCTGCTCATGTTTTGTCTATTTGCGGTTTTTACAAGTAAGCCTATAAAATAACTTGAGCTCATATCAATACTTAATGTCTTTGCCATGCTAATAAGTAAGATAATGTACAGTCAAGTTCTTTCTGTGTTGAGGTCCTGATCACCCTGACTGCATTTATTTTGCAAAACTGACTGTCTGACATTATCTCTTTTACATAGCAAATGAGCTTGTGTTCGCACAGAACAAGTGACACTCTAGAACAACTGTAATTACACAGAGCGCAATGTGCTGCTTATTAGCACCTAACGTGCAGAGCCTGTTAATACACAGCATTTAATGGCACTTTAAACTTGATGGACTGTAATAGTTTAGAGCTCAAAAACCTTTGCTTGTGCCTTTATTGTGCCATGCTGTTGATTACATGAGTCATTTCAACATCTTAGTTGCAAACAAACAAAACTGATGTTTACGGTAGTTACCTTGTCTAACTGTAACAGTGTACAAGTCTACAGGACAAGGTATTCCAGATGGGTTTAGAAAGCTATTATGCCCATATTATTATTGTTTTTGTTAAAAATATGTGCTGTTGAGAAATTTGTTTATAGTCTAAAAGACCTATAGGTAAAGGTTTCTTGACTGACCTTTAGGTGACAATGAGGTTCTCGAGAAGTTCAGATGTTTGAGGCCCCTGCGGAGTTTGGCAAACTGAGCACCCAGTGAGGCAATTCCTGCAGAACACATCTTGAGGTTATCAAACAAAAACAATAAAGAAAAATAAAATTCACTACTGCTAGGTAATTTCTAGGGTGCACTGATGGTTGCTAGAAAAGTTGCTAGGGTGTTTTCTGTGTTTGCTAGGTTGTTACTAGCAAGCTCTGATGATGATGGAGTGTTGCTTGTGTGTCTGGTTGCTAGGGTATCATTGTTGGATAACATGGCATTACTAAACTGACGCTCACTGTCCCAAGTCAAAAGGAAGCTTCCCACCATTAAGTCTACATGACTATATGACTTCAATGCAAATTGATTTTTATAAAATTGTATAGTAATATTTTAGATTTTTATTTTGGGCCCTGTGAATCCTCATTTAGCAGGTTTGTGCGTTGTTCTTTCTGCCTTTCATTGTCTCCCTCACACACACTGGTTCTGGTTTGCTATCTCTTTATGTCTTTTCTCCCCAGCATTACTTTGGACAGAAAGGCTAGCAAAACTGCACAAATACATAGTTATATTTTTGCCTTCACAGGACAGACAGCTTCCCCTCCTGTTACATCTTACATGAGGTCCAGCACATCCACGCACAGAACTACAGACCCATGTCCATGTTTTATTCATAGTTTGTAAAAAAGTTCAGATGCGTGGGAGGTTTCATATATTTAACCCCTTGTAGGTTTAGCTAAACAGTCTAAAAATCTGAATTACTACACAAGCTGGGCTATTCTAGGTCACATTTGAAAGACACTCTACATTGAGTTCTACACCATTCTGTTTAAATTATATAAATTTAAACCACTAAGACTTTATTTTTAAATGTTTTTACATGTCATGGTTTTCTGTAAAGCCGTTGTTTGGTTAGCAACATACTTAATAAAAATATCTTCTTTCGTGTTCCTCAGAAGTAAAAAAAGTTATACAGGTTTGGAGGGTGAGTAAATGATGGAAATTTTTACTTTAAAGTGAATTAACATAACTTTCAACCTTAAGCATTACGCTGCTTGTAAAAATTGTTAAAAGTTGATCAGGACACCAGCAGTGACACCAAAAGGAATGTCACAAAGATGGGTGATAGAATCTGGCTACATAAAATGTAAAAGAGCAGAGAGATAAATGTGCTTAATACAGCATAACTAATGAAAAGCTGAGAAGATATTACTGACTATAACTCACCTCTGTCCTCAAGAGGATTGTTGGCAAGGTTTAAGGTGTGCAGTCCTGAGTTTGGATTGTGGCCAAGGGCATTTGCTAATTTCTGTGCAAAGTCCCTATGAGGCAGAAACAGAGACGACACACTCTGCAGAAAACTGATCTGTTCACACTGGCTATGGTTTTATGCATACTGAGCAGGATATAAGCTATTTAAGACTTTTTTTTAAGAATGTTCTTACGTTTTAAGGCCAGCATTATCCAAGATCAGCTCCTCTAGTCGACTGGATCGGGCCACCACTCTCAAAATCTGATCACAGACATCTGCAGACTGAACACACAAAAAAA